>JAQFVV010007367.1:0-99495 GCA_028023455.1 Epiperipatus broadwayi | reverse complement strand
TATATATATATGTAATAAATAAAGTTTGATATCTGTATTCGTTTCACAATATATGTAATATACAAATCAATATATATATCAAAATACAGTACAATTTATATAAATTATATTCTCTTAGAAGTACTTTCGACTATACACTTTGTAGTCTTTATCAACTATATAACGTTATATAGTTGATAAAGACTACAAAGTGTATAGTCGAAAGTACTTCTAAAAGAATATAATTTATATAAATTGTACTGTATTTTGATATATATATATATATATATATATATATCTGTTTATACATATGTCTCTCTCTGTATATACATAAAATATACGAACTAACTAAAGGAAAAATAAAAGTATAATAAAAACACAATTACTTCTCTAACAAACTGTTTTAATATTTCAACCAGCAGATTGGTTTGTTGAAATATTAAAGCATCTTTATAGAGAAGTAATTGTGTTCTGTATATATATATTGAGCCGGATAGTTTATCCGATTCAAACGTCTCTTCAAAAAAAAAACTTTTGGTTTTATTATAGTTTAACAAGAAAGCTATTAAAAATTTGTTTATAAAGAGTGCATGTAATGATACACATAATTAATTATTTAAAATTCGGTTATTTCTATCTTTTTTTTAATAGATTTTATTTTTAAAATAGTTTCATTTTTTTTTTTTTTTGGTTGCTTGTTTTTTTTATCAAAGTAATTAAAAGCAAGCAAACTTTTAATCTTTAAAAAAAAAAAATCTAAATTTATAAAAAAAAAAGTTAATCCTTTCTGAGCAAAACATTTTGGTTTTGGAAAGTTTTTTTTTTAATTGCATTCTTGTTGTTGTGATTATAATCAATTTCTAATTTATTTTAACTAAGCTGAGATTTGTTTTGAAATATTTTTGAATTAATTATGAATAAGATTAACCCTGGGGAGAATCTTTAATTAGGATTAAGACTGAGATAAAGTTGCCCTGTTAAAAAACCACTAATTAAAAAAAATGTTTTGGAAAGATAAGAGTTCTTATAAATGGATTTGGGATTGTGGACTGATATTCTCCTGCTATGGTTGTTTGTGCTGCATGTCTAGTTATTCTTCAACTATTAAGAATAGTACTTTGCTGTTAGAAATTTCCACTGAAATCATCTTCCAGACTTCTAATTAATTCCTATGAACAATAGTATTTTTGCCGTGCTGTGCTAGGTCACTTAAAGATGAGTCCCGGAGCCAAATCTTTCTGCAAAATCATGCTATAAGATCTCAAATCGGAACTGATTTCTAACATTGCCTCCTGCCTTCTCAACAAAATGATAACCTAAAGTCCTCACCAGAGTTCCCCCATGTAATGAACTATATATGCCATGCTGAAAGACCTCTGCAGTTTTAAATTTATACCTTGAGGTAACAAGTTTCCTTTATTTTTTCCAGGGTAAAATTTTAAGTCTCAGCTTAATCTTAAAAGTAACCTATTTTATTATATCATCTGTCTATTAAATTTAAAATATTTACAGAATGTATTCTGTGTGTTATTATTGTATTTATAGTATGCCCAGGATTCTTACTTTTAACATTCCAAGTTTGTTTTCCATTTCTCTTATCTGAGAATGTATTGTGAGATTATATTTTATATTCTTAATATTTCTCCCTTTATTCTATTAACTAGTGCTAAATGCTTTGGCAGTCTTTCATAAATTTAATTATCTCATCTGCCCCTATTTTATTGTCCAATAATTAATTTCAATTACTGGGTTTGTGCTTTTTTAGAACCACAAATCTTTTGGATGGCAGTTGATCGTATTTATTATTCTAGTTTTCTGTCATTGGACATTTCATTTCTTTCTTTCTAGATTACATAAGGCCATAATCATTCTTCAATTTTTAATGTCTTGTATATGAAATCAACCATGAATTACCTTAATAGTGGTACATCATGAGCTGTCCTGCAGACAAAATGACATCTCTAGTTCAAAGTACTAGGGAATGCTCACCTGTGCTGTTTTGTTGATTTCCTACAAGACCATATTGTTTCATATCTCTAAATTAGAAAACTAGAATTGTTGTTCTTTTATAAATTGCCAGCAGGGAGATATTCTCAATTTCCTTTTTAAACTTGTAAGTGAGAAAACAAACTTTTCTATCAAAGTATTTAATATTTTAATATTTGCTGTATTCATATACACTCTTGGATTAATTTTTTAATAAATGTAGGTCAACATTCATATTTTGTTTGCGAGATTTATTTTATCTTTTATTTGTTGCTTTAAATTTATTTGTCAGGGCATGTACTGAGTATTTAGTTTGTAAAGTTATTTGTATTTCTAATTATCTCACTTTCTTAATAAATGCTTGGGCAGACATACTACCTGTTTCCTATTGAGACTTTTATTTATTATATGACAGCTTAATTTTGACCAATCGTTTAGTTGGTTATTCACCAGTTTTAAATGTCAGTTTTCCTTAAATCAGATATTTAATATGTTCTCCATTTTAAATCATTTACACCAGAATATTTTTCTAAGTTTTTTATTTTGTTAAATTGGAGATTTAAGTTTTCTCCCATTCTATAATTCATACTCCATCATATTCATTTACCATTTTTGTGTTCTTGCATTGTAATCAACAATGGTGATCTTAAACATGATTGATCCATGCAGCAGTTCTTTGAACATTATGATATCATTAGTCAATAAGCTAATGATCACTTGCCTATGCTAGTTTCATTGATTCGTGCAAGAAACTTTCATTTGCTTTTCATTTTAGAACTTTTGAATAAGGAATCCTGAATTGATTAGGTGAATTGCTAGCTGAAGGAAAATCATTCCCTTCTTTTTTTAATTTACTATTAGAAAATTAGTCTATCTGCCAGAGCATTGACATTTTATTCTTTGTTGCACATGCCTGATATAATTGTACTTATTGTGTGTAAAGCTCTAATTTAAGATTTTGTATTACTTTTAATACAATTAAAAAATATTTAAACTTAATTTTGCTGATGTTTGTTTTAGTACTTTTATTTTTTCAATTGTCTGAACAATATTTAAGATCTCTTGTAGTTTTTCTGAGTCTAGTCGGTACAAACAATCTTCACCATCCACTTTTGATCATAGTAAACAAATTTTCCAGATATGCAGTGATCTGATGGTGCTCTCTGTAATCAAGGGTAGATTGAGTGACCGTTACAATATATATATATATATTTGTTTATCTATCTATTCACCTGTTTGTCTACCTTTATTTTAGTATATATATATTCTATATATATATATATATTCTAACTTTCATTCTCGTGCATCCTCACTTCCAGATGATATATGGTATAAAATAAAATAGTTCTATCTCAGTTAATAATTAATAAATAAAATATTCAGCATTATAATTAAAATGTTTCACTAGCTCAAATTTACAATACGAATAAGGTTCAGTTTATAAAAATAAATTAAATAAATATTTAATATTTTCATGAGAATTGAAGTGAAAATACAGTTGACAAGATAGATTACATTGAGCCAATATCCTACAGGATACTACCTCAATGGCATAAGAACACTATCCCCCCCTTCTTACTATTTCAAATAACAAACTCATAGTATTCTTACGACTTTAATAACTTCTACTCACTAAGATTAAACTAATAATTAAATCTTAATCTTCTATTTAATAATAATTTAGCTCGATAAAATAATCTCAGGTTCATAAAATTTATTCTAAGTTAATTTTAAAATACAGTAGTAAAATATGAGAAGGGATTTTATGTCATAATCTACTACACTTAAACTAATAATAATAAATAACAATAATAATATTCTTCATGTAATGATATAATAAATAGGTGGTAGCATTTTAATAATCTGACAAACAAAATATGTGTGGCAACTGATAGCATATAATTTAATATAATATTGTGATAACTGATTTATGACCAATAAAATAATGTAAGATTATGATTATTTAATTATAATGAATACCAATAAAATATTTAAAATTCTTAAAATAATTCTCTATTTATCTTTTGTGCAACATTATATATTTGTTTCAGTTATTATGCATATATCATGTTTTCATGCAGCCATGTGGAGAAATAAATAACTCTGACACAAAAATTTTTTTAAATAACAAAATTTAACAAAGTTTATTACTAACAACAAATAACTAAACAATTTATTTACATTATTTACAGTGGATATCCTTAACCCTTTTTATTTTACAGTTTGATCTACATGGTTATAAAAAAAATAATTTATATTTCAATTATATTTTATTTATGATTTAGGACAAAATAAAAAAAAATGTTACTATTTGGTTTCTCCTTATGGTTAACTTATTACAAATAAATTTATCTACTTTATTAACAACAGCATTTTATCCTTAATATTATTAATCTATCTTATTTTTTTAAAAAATTCATATTTAGAACAAACATTCCATAGAAAAACAAATTTTTATAATGAGTATGGATTTCTCAAAATATAAAACAAAATTCATCTTGCAAAGTCAAAGATGTTACACAAACTATTATCCAAAATTCAATACTAGATTTTAGTATTTATCACACAATGTTTACTAATCATAATATATTCTTTTTTAAGCCTTACATTAGTATGATATAAGTTTAATCATTAATAGATTTCTGTTAATTAATAAACAAAAATATACTATGCATATTGTTTACATAATCTACTTTGTACTATTGTATTTTTAAAAAAATATATACAATACTTATTTTTCTCTCAAAAAAAAATAACACTAAAGCATTTAAAATTATTATCACTTTTAAAAATATCTTTGTTTAGATACTTTATTTTAAAAATTTTATATTTCATTTCCGAAATAAATTCAAAATATATTTTATGATTTTTTTCTCTCCCTAGGATACTTTGGATCTTCAAATTTAAGTTATAATATTCTGCTCCTTATAAGCAAATAAACTAATCTTATCCAAAAACGATAGCACAACCTTAGTTCTAAATTATTTATCGTTTCTTTTAAAATATCTTACTAAACGTTGCAGTTACATGAAATAAAGATAGCGAAAAACAGATGCATAGGATTAAGGAAGAAAGCTAGAGTATTATTCTTAACCTATCTCAACATCATGGCACAGTGCGAAGAGGTAGGACATTTATCTGCCTAATATCCTCTAGTACAGGGGCGATGTTAAAGCTATTTCTTCAGCTTTATTAAAACATCAAATATTTAAAGCAATATAAACACTGTCCAAATAAAATATGTATCAGTCATAGGGCTATGTTAACTATGCTGGTAACCACATAAAGACTAAATATTATTTCCATTCCTTATAACATCCTATTTTTTAAAAATACATCATCTTGGTTTCCTGCTAACTATAGTACTTCCAAGCCACTATCTCAACATTATTTCTCAAGATTTTTCTACATCTTACATCGATAAATAACTGTCTGCATTTACAAAAACAATAAATAAAATTCATTAATAGTTAAACAATCTAGCTATCCCATAAGAAAAGTTGCTTACTTCATTGCTCTGTATGTTTAATCATATACGATCTACTTAGACAATATTTGAATATCCCATATCATAAAAATTTTTAAAAGAATCACATAATTATTTGTTATGTTGGATTATATCACTAATAAAAAAAAATCAAAAAAAAAATTGTCGTATGCATATTTTAAATCAATCCTATCTCATAATGTCTTTTAAAATGTTGTATAAAATGCGTTATATATAATTTTAAAAACTTTGACACTTCATTCTTCCAATTTATGGATGATCTAAAGAAAACAAAAATATACATTATAAAATTATTAATTGTTATTATTATTACCAATAACCTTTATCTAGTCATCGTGTTCAGTAGGCTTCCTTTATCCACTTGAGCATTGCAGATATAGAAAAAAAATTCATACCCATACACTTTATATTAAAATATTTTTTAGCTAAATTATTAGATTGTTATATTATAAGATTTTAATATTAACAAATTAATGTTTTTATGTTTTTCCTAATCTTATATAAAATTTTAGATTTAAATTAGGTTAACAAAATAAAAATCAAAACTATAGTTACATATTTTCTTGATGATAGTTCCTGATAAGTCCAAAATGCTTATTATTTTCTCTAGAGTTTTTAAAAATGTTCTCCTCTAAGCGCATTAAAGTTTAAAATAAAATAATTATTAATCCATTTAGTAAAATTTAGAAAATAATCTTTGGTTTTAGTATTTTTAGGACGATAATATTAATTAATCCTGTGAAGCTTCTTAATCTTCTCTACCAATATTCTCTGCATATCCGATGCATCAATCCATCTAATTTAACTTTAAAAATATTCGATAACTTTTCAGTACTATTTTTGTATTTCCATGGATCTATTTTTTCATTCATCTATGTGTTCACTTTTTATCTATGTTTCCTTCCTGATACATTTAAAACTTTCGTTTGGTATTTTATAAATCTCTTTTAAAATAAAAACTTCAAATACTTTTGAACAAATCTTTTCCAAGTACATTTTAAATAATTCGAAGAACGGATATTTTAATATCAAAACACTTCTATAACATATTCTTCTGGGTTCTTTATTCAACTCTGCACTCGAAAATATTTTTTTAAAAAAATGTTACCTTTAGAAAGGATATAACATTTTATTCCTTTGAATATCATACTATATAAAATAATTCATGCAATATATAATTATCTTATTACCATTTAAAAATAAATCTTGAATAAACTCATGCATAATAATGCGTCTCCAATTTTTTTGTTAGACTCCGTATAATGTCCGAGCTGTGGTTTTTATGTACCAAAACAGTTCTTCGGTTAAATATTAATAAAGCTGTATCAATAAATATTTCAAACATTTTTACAGTATTACAATTTCTATCCATTTTATTTCGTAGTATATCCATTTTTTATTGCGTAGTTTAGGTTAAACTTTTAGATAAAATATGACTGATAAAGAACTTTAAAAAAAAAAATTAGAAAATCATGTTAAACGAAATTATTAAAATATTTTTTTAGTTTATACTCTCTTTTTTCAAAAATATTTTTTAAAATTATCAATTAGTTTTTTGCAGATAAAGTTATAGGAAAGTACTAAAAAAATTGACTAAAATAAAAGATTTAAAAAATACTATCTTTTGATAGTTATAATTTACCTCTCTCCAGGTTCAATACATTATTAATCTCCCACTCTAACTTAGTTACAATGATATTTATCGTCTGTAAGGATATCTATTTTTATTGGTCAATTCTTACCCCAACTTGAAAACAAATTTACATATTTTCAATTTATAGTAGAATTGAATTTCAAAATTAGAAATTGTGACATAATGAACCTAAAATATTACTTAAAATATTACTTTTAAATAAATTATTATTTTATTAAAACTATTTAAACATTTAAAATAACTTTTATAATAACGTCTAATAACTTATCCCATTTATCTATTAAATTTATCTATTTTTATTTAAATAAAATATTTAATTTTTATTATATCTGTATTCATCTTTATTACATTACTTAAACATTACATATGATAGTTAACTTAATGTTTAATACTATTTACTTTTATGATAGGCAATAATTCTATCCAATTCTATAATATAACTTTTAAAATATTTTAAACTTTGTTATTATTTCAAACAAGCGTGTGTGTGATAGTATACATTAAAGATCACGTGATTACTAACTTAGACGATTTTCAATCTATTTCTCTGCCTAGACTAATAAAATTGATACACTTATTATATTATATAAAATAATTATAAAAAATTTGGAAGAACAATTTAGAAAATATAGAATTAGATATAATTTTCACCATCATAAAGTTTATTTTAAAAATATACTATATTAATTTTTGTTTTTAAATATGATTACAAATCTAAACATAGCATTTATTAACTATAAGTTTTAAACTATTAAAATCGAATTTTTAAATATACTTTTAATATTTATAGCTGTGTTATTTAATATGGCCAGCTTTTACAACCATATACAATAATATTTAAAGCTTTATATAACTATTTTTAAATGATTTTATATACTACATATTCTCTTTAGCTTCAAATTGTACTTTAAAGATATAATTGATTTAATATAATTAATGTATTAAAAGAACATATTCTAAATTTAAAATTTTTTTAGTAATTGACTGTTATAAACTATTACTGACCTATAGAAAAGGGCACAATATATATACTTTACGTTTGTCTTCATATATAGCTTCAATATATATATATATATATATATATATATATTGAAGCTATATATGCATACATATATATATATATATTTCATGTTCCCATGTTAAAAATTATGAACAAAATTTATGTTCAAAAGTTTAATAAATTTTTATAAATAAAAATTAAATGTATATTGTAAATGCACAGATAGAGATATATGGTATAATTAATTATAAAATTATTTTGTTTTACATGCAAAATATTTTCAAAATTTAAAAAATTAATTGATTCTAAATTTAATTTAAAAATAAAATAAGGTAGAAATGACATTCTAGAAAAAGTAATTAAAATGCTTGTAAATAGATTACTAGATTAAAATTTTAAGAGAAGTGATTAAAATAATTAATTAAAAAGGTTGTTAATCGGCTCAGAAATAAGAGCATGCAACTTGGGATTAGCCACATAAACTCAGACATCAGGGAAAGTAATTGAGTTATCCATGGCTAATAAGTTAAAGGATACAAATAATAAGAGATTGATTTAAATTTTACAGATAACTCCAAATTATATAAATAGTGCTGGAAATTACATTTATGATTATTCTACCTTTGATCGTTTATGTTTTCATCATTCTGCATTCATTATGATTATTCTATCTTGATTCTGCTAGTCATTACTACTCTGCCACTATTATTACTTTAATTGTATCTGCTAGCTACCATGCAAAAGTAGAGAAGCCATTATCTACCTTGCTCTGTCAAGCTGGCAGAGGGCAGGCTGAAAACCCATTTCTGAGTCTCAAAAGAGAAGCCATCTGGGTATAAAGAACCATCCAAATGGGTCCATTATATATCCAATTTAGAAGAGGAAAAAGTTGAATGTCCAGTGCTACAGGAAGAACCATCTGCTAAACCAAGATTTAATTGATATGGGCATCCAAAATGAATGTGAAATAGTCTTTTAAACAGTTCACCATAGATATGGTTTTAAGAACTCTGCTAGTACTTAAAGACTTTTGAAAGAATAAAGTATAAACTTTAAACTCATATTTACTTAATTATTGTTTTTGATTTAATGAAATATATTAATGAATAGTTGTGAAATTAATCTGTTTATGAGCAGATATGGCATGAGATTGTAGTTTCTTTCATTTAAATATTATGCCACAATTTAGTTGGCACTATTGGTAATAAATTATTTTATAAAAAGGCAATTAGTTTGTAATCATACTCTCTTGCCATGCTATTAAAAGGTATATATTAATTAAATCATTAGTTCCACTTTATTTAAAAGATAAATAACAGGTTAAAGCAGTAAATTTATTAAATTATGAATGGAGTTCAATCGAGCTGCATAGAAACGCTAGATTGGGATTCTGTTAAATAGATATCAGTTTTCGCTAACTAGTCTTGCATTTGAATTATTATTATTGATAAGAATGTATGGCTGGTATCTGTCAATTTGAGTTATGAGTTATATCTTCTCATTCTTATATAATGCATTAATATTAGATGATTGTAACATCATTTATGACTGTTGATGCCCTTACAATCATTCTCTTATTTTGTTGAAACAGTGATGTGCAGTAGATGATTAATTCCTATCATATGTCATTCATTTTATTTTTATACATGTAGTATAATGATACATATGTGACTTCTGGTCAGTGTATGCTATATATGTGGTAGAAGTTAAATTCCTACCCTAGTCATATAAACTTTCCATGTATGCATTCTTATATAACTTTTATAATACAAATGTGAATCCCTGTACTTTACAATTTTATTTTATTACTTATTGCTTACTAAATCATAATCTGCAATTAATCACAACATTCGATTAGTAAAATCAGCCTTAATTTTTAAGCTTGTATCAGTTAGCATTAGAACAATAGGGAGGATATCACAGAACAGTTAGAAGTATGTGCAGTAGATTGGAATCCATTCACAATCAACCAATGATAATAATATTCTACATTAATAATGCCAAATAAGAATTATTTTAAAATATTGAATTGTTAGTCTACCATATACTATATCTGTGCATAATTAAAATTAAATTAATTTAATAACATTTGGAAAGGTTTATTTACTTTAAATTAAGTTATAAATTAATTAACTAAATTCGTGCTAGTGTATTATTCTGTGTTGTATATCCATCAATAAATAATGTTGTGTCATTATTTTTGCAGTTTGTAATCTTTATTTACAATCAATAATCTAGATAAAATAGTTAAGAGTCTCTTGTTTTCTCCCTGATCTTAGCGGGCTGTAAAAAAAAAAGTTGGTATCCTGTGACATTAGAATGTGGAAAGCACATGTGCATTGCTTGGTAATTTGCATGTGAATTGTGCAATTCTAACAGTTACATCTATTATACACATATATATATTTGTCTACCTACTTCTTTATCTGTCTATCTTTTTATCTAATTTTATATTTCTATTTTTCTATTTAGTTCTCTCTATGCATGCACATATCTATCCATCCATACAACTATCAATTTACATATCTATTCACTTTTATATATCTACCAATTTATCTACTTATCTATCTAACTACTGATCAATCTATCTGTCTATCTATCTATGTATTTATGTACTCTTACCTACCCACTTACTTATTTATCAAACTTCCAACTATCTACTAATCTATATATGTACTTTTCTATATATATAATCTGTTGAAATTAATATTTTTTCCAATCACTATTTCACTTTAAAGGATTGGCAATTGGAGTAAATTGTATTCTCAACACATTTATATTTATAAAACAAATTAAAAAGATGCCCTTTTCTATGTGCTGTTAATATTATTGTTCCATCGGAATTTGTGAGAATATTTGTAAATATAAAATATATTATACTTTGCAGGTATTTTGACAAAAAGGGAATGATACAATAATAATGATAGCTTATAGGCAAAGAATTTTTTCTATTTGTCTCTTATTTACTATACTCATTAAAATAATTATTATATATGTATTTATTAAAAAAGAAAGATAATGAGTGATAATAAAAAAATTTGACAAATTTTTATCTTCTTTAAGCTCCAATTAGTATTATGTTTACATGTTCAGTATATCAAAATATCTGACAGAATTAATTTTTCTAAACAAAAAGCAAATTCTTAAAATAACACAGAGACCTAGTATCGTAAAATAAGACATCACTTCTTCCCAGCAGGATTTATTTTTAAGTAAAATTATAAATATAATTTTACATAATAGAACTATGCTATGTTTAGATAATATTTAACATATCTCAAGGTTAATTTATGCAAACGAATATAATAATGGTCATCCGTTAATCAAAATCATAATAATTATTATTTAAACCATTAGAGTTAAATACTGAAATCAAATTTATTTCTTCTATTTCTCTTTTATTCTATTAATTTTATTACAAAATAAGACATATAAGCAATTACTAATCCCCGATATGTATTTTTTTTTAATTTATATTCATTATAAAAGTTAATCCAACATTAACAGATTTTTTTAATATTTGCATAGTGCATCCAAATTTCCTTTAATTTTGATTTTATAATCAGTTTGTGTCAAACAGCAGAGTGAACTTATTAACTGTTTATCTCTGGGTTTAACATCAGGAAACATTATGGTCTTTCCATTCAATTGCCGATAGCTTCAAAGTGAAATATGAATTAAGATTCTTGTAGGCAGAATGAGTATGTGAATGAACAATCTTAATAAATATTTATAATCATAACAAACAAAACTAAATTATAGCCTTTATTCCCAATAAACAGAAAAGATATCAGACAAAGCAGCAGTGGATAACCAAAAGTAAAGAGTGCTAAGAATCCCATGAATATGAATCCAGGTATCCCTTTGATAGTCACTTTTAATTTAACTCTTTATAACTGTAAGTCACTTTGAGTGAAGAAAAATTTCAAGAAGTGGAATAAATGTCTAGTATTAATTTGAACATTTGTGAAGTTAGAAGAAATAATGAAGAGACGATTGATTTAAAAAATGAATATTTACTATAATACAAATATAGAAATAGTTGAAGCACAAGCAGAGAAGGATTTGTTATAAATAAGAAGTGGAAGAACATCAGTGTGCAGATTATTAGAGTATCAGAAAAAGTTTGGCAAGATTAGTTAACTTAATGAAAGATACGAAATTCAGAAAATTCAGATTTATGCATAGTAAAGAGTTTTTATATAAATATACAAACATACATTTTAATACTAGAATTGATAAACAATTAAAAGATTAAAATAATGTGGGAGAATTTTGTTATGGTAATAGAAATGAGAAAGATGGATTTGTGCAGTTTGCAGAAGAAGGACAAAACTTTAAATTACGAATAGCTTCTTTCCAAAAAAATGCTAAGCAGAAATGAACATTGTGGCATTCAAATGAAGGTATGGAAGAATTGGATTACATTTTTACTAATAAAGAATGTATATTTCAAGATTTTAAATTCAACATAGAAAGTGATCATTGAGTAGTGAAATATAAGATATATTTTAATATAAAACTAGAGAGCCAAAAAATATAAAGGAAAACAGTATTCTCCATTGACATTCCTAATCTTCAAAAACATTCCAATTAATATAAATTAAGGTTGCAAATCATTCTAAAATATTAACAGATTGTGAAGGTGGTTCAGATTTGTAGGAAAATAATAACAAGATAATTGATAGAATATTAAGAACTGCAATAACGATAATGGATACAAAAAGTAGCAATTGACCAGTAAAATTTCTACTGAAATAAAACAGTTTATTAAAAAAAAGGAGTGTGAAAGTTTGTAAAAATTATTTTTTAAGTAGTATTGAATATCTAAAATTTTATAAAATGATACAAAAGAAGATTAATAAAGATACATGAAAATATAATTTCTAATTAGCAAAAAAAGCTATAGAAAAAAACAAGTATCAAAAGTGTAAAACAACATATTGGTACTGATTAAAAAACATTTCTGCAATAAGAAGAAATGTTGAAACTATTTCTAAAAAGAAAGGTGACATCATGAAATGTGTAAAGAGATCTATTAAGAATTACATAGCAATAAAGAACAAGAAAAAGTATCCTTTACAATTATTATATCTCAATTGTCCAGAATTTTAAATGAAGAAATGAGAGACATAAATTGCATCTTTGAAGAAGGAAAAAGCTTCTGGTAATGATGAAATATAATCGATGTTTTTAAAAAAAATGCATCTCCAAGAAATATAAAAATTGTCATCACAGTTATATACCAAATGTCTAAATGATCTAGACTACCTGATGATTGGAAAAATTCAGCACTAATATAAATATTTAAGAAAGTAAAAACAATATTGGAAATTACAGACTTATCAGCCTTTTATCAGCTTTATATAAAAATTTTACCAAGACAATTATAACTCGTCTGAGTAAACTATGGATTTTAACCAACCAAAAGTACAAGCTGGATTTAAGTGTGATTTTAGCATATCAGATCACATTAAAGTATCAAAAAAAGTTAGAGAAAGAACCAATGAATAATGAATTGCCATTATGTTTTAGATTTATATATTATGAAAAAAGATTCAATTCTGTACACATTTCTTTAATGATTAAAACATTGTATCATCAAGATATCATATTCTGAAGAATATTTATCAAAATAGTACTGTAATGATTAAATTACATTGTGTTATCAAAAAGATTAACATTGAAAAGAGTGTATATCTTTTATAGGTAGCATTTTGTGGATTAAAATGGAAAGCTAAAGAAATAAAAGTAAATGTAAATTATTTAAGTCATCTAATTTTTGTGGATAATGTAATTGATTTTTGCAAATAATTTTTAGAGCTTCAGGTAATATTGCAAGAGTTATCAGAAGAGAGCAAGAAAGATGTATTAAAGGAAAATGTTAAAAAGTCTAAAGTATGTTCAATGGACTTTTTTCAAAAGAAGAAAATAAAGATTGATAATGATGTGTTAAAAGAAATTAACAATTATAAATATATTGATCAGATTATTACTATTGATGGAAACATAATGGGGGAAATTAGTCATAGAATTAGACTTGGAGTGCTTTTGGTAAAAACAACTTAGTATTAAAAGAAAACAGAGGGTTTTTAATAGATATATTTCTCCTGTTTCATTTTATGAATCTAAAATTGGATACTTAATAGCAGATCAATACAAAGATATCAGATCACTCAACAAAGTATGGAAGAATTTATATTAGGAATTATGAGAAAGGATTATAAATTATTGATAAAATTAAGAGACTGTAGTGAATCTGGACTGAACATATTGTTGGAAGGGGTGATTATAGATAAACAATTAAAATCTTAAATTGGATTCCAAGAGGTTGTAAAATATCTTGCCACATGTAATATAGATGAATGAAATAAGGAAGTGTGCTGGAGTGATGTGGAGAAGAGAGGCTAGAGATTACAGAAACTGAATTAAACTGGGAGAGACCTTTATCCTATAGTAGAATGATACTGGTTGAAAATAAGATGATGATTGATTTATTCATTTCCTTCATACTAATTTCACATTTAATGTTATATATTCATTCCTTCTTTTTATATTTTTACATTTGTATCTATTTTATATATATTATCCATTAAAAATTAACGCTATAATTGCACGTTTTTTCATTAACTTCAAATAATATTATTATTCTCAAAACAATAGACTTAGAATAACAATAGTTAAGTAATTCTCTTTTAATAAGGTTATCCATCTTACAGAATATCTATTTCTTACAATTCTATCAACAAAATATTGCATCAAATAAGAATTTTTAAAGCCTAACAATTTATCTATACCAAAGATTTTGTGGCTATTCAGTTTTTTATCTTGAAAAATCCAATGAAAATAATTTTTAATTACTGTAAATTTTATTTGAACATTTTAAGTATATCGAAAATTGATAATCATATACAGTAATTAATAAAAGATTTATTTTATATAGCACGATGTTTTTATAAACTGTAATACCATTTTCAAACACTTAAGATTTGCCCATTCATATATGTTTGGGTAGAAAAGTTAGATGGATTCATTCTATCTTTTCCCAAAGACTTTATCTTGTGTTTGAAAAAGTGGGAGTATTCATTTATACAGTGACAACTAGAAAGCACATGTGCATTAGCTTATTGGCTTATTGGTATTACAGTAATTAATAAAGTAAAGTTAGTTATATTTTCAACAAATGATATATTTATCTTTATGAAAATATTATTAGCTTTCTTCTTCCTTAGATTATGACATAAATATTTATATTTACACTTTTTTTATTTTTCTAATGCATATTGATATCAGAATGGCATTAAATTAAATTCCCTTTTTAATTTAGTAGTTTAAGAATATATTTTGAGTTAATATTAAAATTTAATTCCACAGAACAGAGGGAAAAGATAATATAGTAATTCATAATGCAAATAAATTTATCACCTTTCACTTCCAATGTTTAGTTTTTATAAAAGGTTAACAAATCATAGATAAATAATGCAGAATATTTTTAATTCATCAAAAAAATTATAAAAATTATTTAGATATTGTTTTTAGATAGTGAAATAATACTCTCAATATTTGTTGTTTCTGAAGATAATTGTTTAGACAACTAAAGAACTTATATTTTATTTTTTCACTCATATAAAAAATGTAATAATTAATGGAAAATTTAAATATTATAAAACAGGGGTGGCCAACTTTTGTGTTCATAAGATCTACTTTTTATTTAAAAAATGTGTTGCATCAACTTGTTGTCATAGGCATAGTATAAGTGGAGAGAGGTGTGAAATACATACTATTTTTATATATCTACCTAGTAAAAAATAATTATTTAATGGGTCAAAAAACTCATGTCTGGGGGGTATTAAAGCAACATGAGTAATTATTAATAATATTTATTAATTCAAATTACCTACATTAAATCAAGATTAAAAATATTATTTTCAATAATGAAACGACTTGGTGAACTTCACCTATCTAGAATTGAAAAAAAATTTAGAACAAAAACAAAAGTAACAAAAAAACTTGAAAATCTTGATTTAATTTGTTTCACTTCTTACCTGACAGCTCTTGCTAGATTGGCTTATGATTGACAAAAAATGTTTTTGCGATTGACTGGTGGACCACAATCAACTTGTTAGTCACTACTGTTATAAAAGATTAACTTATTACTTATCAATACTGCAATAAGACTCTTCAATGATTATTAATCACTTCATAGATTAATGTCTTAATTCTAACTAAAATATCTAAATGTCAACAGATAAAAAATACTATTTAATGTTTGTTGAGAAGAAATTTCACTTTTTGATCAATTATCATGTTTTAATTAAAATTACAAGAGTAAAAAAGTGACACAATTTGTGTATTTATTTATTTATTTACAAAATTATTAAATATTTGTTTCCTAATAAATTTATAATGTTTACATTTTGCTTATATATATATATATATATATATATATAAATATAAGCAAAATGTAAACATTTATATATATATATATATATATATATATATATATATATATAAATGTAAAATTAATCAACTGAAAGTTTTTTGGTATCAATCAGAAAACAGCTATTATCAATAACTTTTTTGATGCTTTTTTGTCATTAAAAGGTTGGGTTTTAATAATTTAAAAAATATTTTCATAGTTTGAGCTAATGCTTTACCAAATTTGTTTTAAATATACATATTTAACAAAGAATATTTTCATTAATATATTTTATCCTGAAGACTAAAAAATCATTGCTTTTATTATTTACTTCTATTTATTTAATTTTTTTAATCTGTAAAACTCATGTTTTATTTTTCTGATTACATTTATTTATTTGTTTTTTAAATTTTGTCAAAAACAAGATTTTTTGGAGAAGAATTTTTTACTAAAAAAGTCAATTGAAGGAAAAACAAAAATGAGCTATTAAAATTCTAAATAAGTCAAACATGCACTTTAAAATGTTAAGTAAAATAATGTTATGTGATTACCATTAATATATTTTTATTAGTGTTGTTAAGTATTATTATTATCAAACATTATTTTATTCATTATTTTAATAAGAAATATTTTATTAATAAGCTTTCCAAAGATTAAAGAAAAAATTTTAACTTGTTTTTAATTCAATATATTTATATATACACTTGTTTAGCTTTTGCACAGAGACTTGGCAACTCGTAATATTTTGCTTGGTGAAAATAACATATGTAAAATTGCTGATTTTGGTCTGGCCAGAGAAATAGCTGAAGAAAAGGAATATATCATGAATTCTAATGTAAGTATAAACTCATTATTAAAAAAGTCATTAAACTTTAACTATTACTTAAATTTCAGTTATAATTTTTTTAATCCGTGTATATAGCCAATAATCAGTTGTGTTACACAAAAGGCAAATAAGATAGAAATAAAGCATTATATCATTTATCATACCAACTAATGGCCACACATTTATTCAATGATTAAATAAATGGCTAGAGTAAATGTAGAATTTAATGCTAATAATATTTAAATTTATTTGACTTCTACTCAAATATATTAAATTTAATTTATTTATATATAAATTAAAAATGTAAAAATAGCAATAATTGTTTTTTGGATAAATATCTGAATATACCTATTATATATAAAATAAAGAATAAAAATGAGGACATAATATTCATGTAAATAGAAATAATCTTTAATCTTTGATGTTACCACAAAATTTTAATTGACAATCGCTGAGGCCAAACCAGTTATTTCATTAAACTTACAATAGTTCTTTTTTTTTTTAGTTTTGTGTTGAAATAAAAGGATTCCTCTTTTACCTCAAACCCATGTTCTTATATTGATTTAAACCCAGAAAGCTATTTTTATAGATGTAAGAATGTGAAAAAATAGCATCTCTCTGGACATTCTACAAATAATATTTTAAACTTCTTCAAAGAGTTGTATGTTTTGAATTAAATATTTCCATGGTATATTAGTATAATAAAATATACAAATGAGGAGATAATATCCATGTAAATAAAAATAAAAATGTTTATCTATAGATAAAATATTATTACAATAAATATTACTACAGATTATGTGAAAAAATCCTGTTAAATTTTTAATATTTATAAACACTCATATATTTATATATAGTCAATAAAATCTGAAACCTATTAGTGAATTCCTCATCCTAACATCCTTTACATCATAATTATAAATCTGTAAAAAATCAAGATCTTACTCTTTACTAAATTCACGTTGTGAAAAATCTTTATTCATCAAGTAAAGTTGTTTCAAGATAAGAAGTGTGCTGATATATCATAGATTTGAATACTTACAAATAATTTTCCAGGCAATGCAGATAAACTGATTCATCTCTAAATTACAGATCAATAGTATTCATACATTAACAGAGGATAAAGAATAAAATAAATCCATCTATTATTTATGAATTCTATCTACAAAGTTTTCATTTGCTGACAAGATGATTCTTTCTATTCTTTATCATTTATTTATTTATTCATAGATTGTGGCAGCACTAGTTTATCTCTTTCTGAATTTCACATACATTAAGCTCTTTCTATTTGACATGTATTATAACCTCAAAAGAAAAGAAACAGTTCAAAAAAACTAAAATCATTTCATTTAGTAATAATATTGATTTGATTTATTTTCCAACCCAAAATGAACCCACTTGTAGACGATTAAATTGCATTTTATAAAGATCATAGATCAAGCATTAACATTTTATATGTTCTGAAAATTGGAAATCACAATTTTCTAATAATTTCACAAAATTTTTCTACTTGCAATATTAATAATTTAATAGAACTTTTTCTATCAATTTTTAGATAAATTTCATCTATAGTATAACCAGACAAATTTACAATTAAAGAACTAGCATTACAAATTAAAATTTGCTTTCTAATAATAGTATTTATCTGATTAACCTTTGAGCAATAAGTAGAATTAGTTAGTTTGTTTTCTTAGAATTTATAAAAGCTGAAGATCAGACAAAATTACTTTATATATGTAAAAACTGCTTAATGTTCTCAATATAAGTTCATTCACTTGTATAGTCTTATAAATTTTGAATTTATTTCAGCATCTACACATTTTAGTGTTCTTCATTTGTCAAAAACCACAGTCACCTTTATCTCATAGGCAGTAATGGTAAAAACCAACAAAATATCACATGATCACTATTTTCTATGCTTACATGAGCTGTTATTATTAGTAGCAAACTTTTCATATAATAATGCCACCCAATGCAAGTCTTAGTAAACCAATGGATACAGGAAGGTGGTTTGGGCATAAAATTCCCATTTAATGCCTACTCACCAATATCTTCAAACTAGTTTTTAGCTTATGACTTTCATCAGTGCTTTCATCATTACACTGAGTGGCACTATTGTATGGACAATTTGATACTGCTAATAGCAGCTAATGTAAGCATAGCAAATCATAGTTATATGATGTTTTGATTTTATACCATTACTGCCTAGGGAATGATGATGACTTTGTATTTTGATAAATCAAATACACCAAATATATGGATGTTGGACTGGATTCAGATATATATGATTATACAAGCAAATAAGCTTGGATTGAAAACATTGTTTTCACCTTGAGCTCTACTAGATAACTTAATAGGTAAAAGATGACTGTTCATGGGTTATATTAAATCCTCAGACCTAGTACAGTGTTCTCAGATCCAAAGCTCCTCAAACAAGTCTGGGGACATTGGATGACTAAACACTAGGTGAAGATTTTATATACAAACCTTTGTGCATCCATTAATCACTAGGACTTACACTGGGTGGCCCTACTATATGGAGAGTTTGTTACTGCTAATAACAGCTTTGTAAGCATAGGAAATGGTTTATCATATGGTGAATGAAGCTTTGTTAACATCTAAATATGATTGAAATTTCATATTGGTTAATATCTTTTGTCATATGTTATTCTTATAAGAACTGGAAAACCATATGCAAAAATATTTTATGTTTGCAAGACAATTATGACCATAGTGGGCAGTACTTTGGTATGTACAATTCTTGGAATATTTATTGTTCTAGTGATTTAGTAGTGTTGTATTAACATATAGATATATGTTGTATTAACACATACATATTCAATCCAACCAATAAATCACCACTAACAAACTCTTTCTTTGTATCATGAATAATTAATTAGACAATCAGTTCTTGTGGAAAAATTATATCATGACACACATTGTTTTTAGAACTGCAGCTGTTCCTCCTGGCAATACTCTACTGTGTACAAAAATCTTGTTTTATGAACACCAAACCTAACTTCAAGTATTAAACAATCACTGCAAATTTAAAATCTAATTGATTTTAAGTTTATTCTTTATTACCCTGGAATGCTGCCATTGGATTTCATAATCAGATCATGGAACAGTGTTGTAAACCATGAAATAATTGTCCTGAAGAAAATTATTGGCTGGTTATTTTAGTATGATGTCAACATTGGAATTTGTTATTTGTGAATTTATTCCAGTGGTTTGTTTAATTTTATTAATGACTAATTAACTTATATATTATTTCCAGTTTATCAATATGAACATTTGTAGTGTGGATATATATATATGTAATATAAATAAAATGCCCGTTAATTAAAACAAAATTGTAATTATAATAAAAATAATAATTTTAACGGTAACAAACTATTATAAACAATCCTTATATATATGTGTGTGTGTGTGTGTCGATGTTGTTTATAAAGTTACAATCTATTTGTTTCAGGATTTAATACCTGTCAGATGGCTTTCTCCAGAGGCTCTAATAGATAAAATTTATACAGAAAAAAGTGATGTATGGGCGTTTGGAGTTGTATTATGGGAAATTGTAGCATTAGGTAAGAACACAAATAAACAAATATTATGGCTTTTTCTGAATGTATTATATACGTGCATGTGTTGCTTTGATAAAGTTACTTTGTATCAAAAATCCGACTAACTCTGTAATTAATTGCCTAAATACTCTTGTCTAATATATTTTTACATTTCATTACGGTTGAAATAATAGGGCATTACATGTGTCTATGTATTAAATTTTATGTTAAGTGCAATAAATGTGTAAAGAAAATAAATTTATCTTTTAATGTATTGTTTACTAAGCTTATGTTTTTTATACAGAAACTCAATTTAAAAATCAATAATAATAAATTGCCATTTCTAATCTATTTAATTTTTCCATTAGTCACAGAGTTTACAATAAATCTTAGAAATAAAATATGCTAAATATGAAAATGCTATCTATTAGTGTCTCCTTTTATAAATCATAATACAACAAAGTTTTCGTGTTTTCTAAGTTTAATCTGCTTTCTCCATCTGTAGTCGCCACCCCACCCCCTCAGCTTTTATTCTTTAAATTATTTTGCCTCTTTCATTTATCCTGCATATGATTCTCTAAACTTTTTAAATTATTTAAAATGCAGTTTAAGACTTCATCTATTGTTCTTGCTTCTACCAATATTTTCAGTGCAGGTTCATTTCAACTTCTACATCTTCTAAACGATATCTATGATATATATTTGTTTTCTCACCTATATCTCTCTCATTCATTTTTTCTTGGTTATTCCCTTCTTTTTATTCGTCACTGTATAATCAGAACTTCCTGAATTGCCATTTATTAAATTTTCAATTTTGTAATTCATATCAAAGCACTGATAAAACAAAAATATTAAATCATTTTCAAACATGTAGCGATATTTCCTTTTGATATTGTTGTACCAAAAGCACTCCATCCAAGTTTATTTCTATAAATAGTTTAATATATTGTGATTCCATTTGTATTAATAACCTGATTAAGATATTTATAGGTGTTAACTTTTATTTTATTACTACAAAGTTTTATTTCACTTTTCAGAAAAAGCTAAGATACTTGATCTTACTTTTCCACTTCTGTCTGATAGTCTTTTGACATTTCCTGAAGCTCTGAAGCATTACTTTTTAAAAACAACCACATCATTTGCAAAATCTTCTTTATTTAAATAATATTTATTTACTTAACTTTTTTATTAAATTGTTAAAATATATTTTTTAAAATCTATGTTTTGCTATTCCAAAGTTTTAATCTCCATAAGATAATTTTATAGAAGTTACCTTTCATAACCCAAAAATTTCAAGATAAAATAATGTTATATACGCATTAGTTCTTTCTATAACTTCAGTTGATATTTGGATTGAGGTTAACGTGGTATAACCAATTTAGTCTATCAAGTCTTATTATTAATATTTTCTTTTTCATCTTTCTTAAATTATAATATTAAAACTCACAGAGGCAATAATCTCCATACAGTAGCGCCACTCAGTGCAAGCCAGAATAGTCAATGGATGCAGGAAGTTTAGTTAATAATGTATGGATAGTTTTGCTTCTGTGAAAAACAGCTTGTGTAAACGTAAAAATGGTGATCATGTGATGTTTGATAGTTTAATATTAAAAGTATAATTTTCCATTCATTTGGTTTATTTTTATCCTGTAGAAGTTTAATAAAGTAATGATTCAGAAAATTAATTTCGCATGAGATTTTCTATAAGCAGTAAATTTAAAAAAGTGCTAATGGCTTTATCGCTTAGGAGTTCATAAGAAGTTTGAGCACTAGAAGAGATTCTGAGACTTCCGTCAAATACTCTACTCATGGCACATAACCATGTTGGTTAAAAAACACTAAAAGTGTTAAAGTTCGTAAGACGTTCAAGCACCAGAATTGATCCTGGAACCTCTGGATCCCAAAACTGATGCTTTACCGATTGCACTAAAATGCACATTGCAAAAAGATAATGGCTTTATTGTTTCAGAGTTTAAAAGAAGTTTGAATGCCAGATCTGTGAGCACCAGAATCATTCCTGGGACATCATGATCCCCAAATTGAAGTGGGATGCTCTACCAACTATGCCAAACTGAACACAGCAGCAAAAAAGACATTTGCTTTAGATACACTTTGATAATAAAGTGCACAAATGCATATATATGGGCATTTTATTTCAAGTCATGTTTGCAGATACTAAAATTGATGGCTAATGGTAAACCATATGTTTTTTAATATATATATAAAATGTCCGTTAATTAAAAGCAAAATTGTAATTATAATAAATTTAATGGTTTACAAACTATTACAAACAATGGCAGTTGAGGCAGGTTTAAGAAATTAACCAAAAGTACTTCTGCAGATTTAAGGATTGTTTGTAATAGTTTGTAAAACGTTAAATTTATTATTTTAATTATAATTATATATATATACACACTGCTACGTTCACCCTTTACATATTCCGAATTAGACATTAAAGTGTAAAAAAATTAAATTCCTCTACAATCTTCTAATTTTGTTTATGTTTTTTAATGGTTTTTTTTTTTTTTATTGTGGAAGTGTTACCCTGCTTTGCGAAAAAACAATCAAATGTGTGTGTGTTGATATGCACAGTGTAAAGTTATTAAAAACATATTAAATTGATTCTACATTGATATATATATATATACTGTAATAGTATGGATCCTCTCAAGGAGAAATCGAGACGGTCGCATCCCACTATAATCGGATTTGAGGTCTTCATATAGGATGCCATGAATGATGTGATCAAATTTTAATCTAAAATTACATTTATTTCAAATAAATAATTTATCATTAAATACTTAACATAAGTGCAATCTAAATCAAATCATTTAATCTTCACCTTAATTGATTTAACCGTTGTGCACAGATTTCAAACTCAGGGCGGTTTAACAATTGACTCTCTTCAGGGGTTCCTATCAATGTACTACAGCAATAATAATATTTAATATAATCTCTCAATAAATCTTTTTAAAATGGGTTTCAACCAGTTATTAGAATATCCAATATATATATATGTGTGTGTGTGTGTGCGTGTGTGTTTATAAAATGAAATAAATAAATAAATAAAATAAATTAGAGACTTCATTTGGTTTAATATAAAATATAACAAATATTTAATTAACAAATAAATAGTTTAAATTTTAAAATATATAATAAAAGGAAATATTGTGAATGTTTTTATTTATATATCTACTATTTTATAATATCTAAATTATAAATACATTTCATTTTCCCATAATAGATATGTTTCATTTTATAATACTACACGATTCAATAGTTGAAAACATTGTGAATGAAGTTTTTATAATTTTAAAAAGATTATACATATATATAAATACTAAACTTACTATAATTAATTAGTACATTGTACAGGCTTAAACCTACATTTATATGTGTAATATATGCGGGTTTGAACTCAGACTTTCACACGACTCGCCACTCTCAGTGCCATCTCATATTGCTGACTCACCTGATCACACACATATTGAAAAAATAAATAATCACCAATATACGTATTTCATGCTAAACCAGCAATCATCAATTGGTCTAGATTACTATCCTCACACATATATATAATCAGTACTCAGCTTTATATTAAGATAGCCAATCTTTATACTTTAATGGACAGGCTTCAAACTATTCCAACTCACAATTCATTAGCCTTCCATTTCATTAAAAATCTGATGATAGGTCTGCCCATCCCTCGCATATGTATGTATAAATGGATTAGTCTCCTGTACATAAGGGGTCAGAATGACTAATATGTCAATATGGGTAAAATGACAACCTTGGCAGTAACAAGGGCTTTGAACATTCCATCATCAGATTTTCAATGAAATGGAAGGCTAAAGAGTTGTGAGTTGGAATAGTTTGAAGCCTGTCCATTAAAGTATAAAGATTGGCTATCTTAATATAAAGCTGAGTACTGATTATATATATATGTGTGAGGATAGTAATCTAGACCAACTGATGATTGCTGTTTTAGCATGAAATACGTTATTGGTGATTATTTATCTTTTCAATATGTGTGTGATCAGGTGAGTCAGCAATATGAGATGGCACTGAGAGTGGTGGATCGTGTAAAAGTCTGAGTTCAAACCCGCATATATCTAATTAGATATATAATAACTAAATTAAATTATAACAGTTTCCACTTTATATGAGACATTTCCATCCGTTAAAATGCTTCCTGTAATTAATCATCATTAAAATATATATATAAATATCTTCCATACAAATGTTAATCATTCACGCAACTATAAACAAACAATGGTTATTAAACTATTTTAGTTAGTTTAGTATCAAGAGGGTAGTGTCATGTCATAAAAACGTACATTGGAGGATATTTAATTTTTTACCTCCAAATTAACTTTACGTTATACCTTTAGTATATTTAGATAACTTTCTTATACAGATCTAAATTTTATTGAATATAAAATTATATATTTAAACTATTGATCTTCTTTTCTTCTTCATTTCATCAATGAAGTGAATTTAATGGCAAAGGAAATGAAATTAACATTCACAAATCATAATTCTTGACGATGATATTATTTATAAAAGTTCACGCAATTATCTTATGCGTTCCTAACAAGGGTTTTGAACGTTCCATCATCAGATTTTCAATGAAATGGAAGGCTAAAGAGTTGTGAGTTGGAATAGATTGAAGCCTTTCCATTAAAGTATAAAGATTGGCTATCTTAATATAAAACCGAATACTGATTATGTATATGTGTGTGAGGATAGTAATCTAGACCAACTGATGATTGCTGGTTTAGCATGAATTATGTATATTGGTGATTATTTATCTTTTCAACGTGTGTGTGATCAGGTGGGTCATCAATATGAGATGGCACTGAGAGTGATGGGTCATGTGAAAGTCTGAGTTCGAACCCCGCATATATTACATATATAAATGCAGGTTTAAGCCTGTACAATGTATTAACTTATGCGTTCCTGTAATTCGCGAATTAAAGTCCTTCAAACATGTAAAATTCATAATGTAGAAATAAACAGCGCATGTCTGATGATTTATTTTCTTGGTTACAGATTTTAAATTTAATAAATAAAAAATATATTTACATTTTTTATATAAATATATCATAAACTCTTTTTAACCATGCGTCTTTGTTTATATTTATATATCAGGATCTTATTTTTTACAAATTGCGTTTATCGCTTTTTCTTTATATATATATAGCTAAGTACATTAAAAAAAATGTTTTAATGGCATCTCATTTCAACCCAACATATACTCATGTGTGTGTATACCCATATATGTTAAATTTTCTAATCAAAGACGTATACATAAATAGACAATAGTGACCAAAATTGATTATAATTGTTTGTTTTATTTTGTTTTTTTATTTTCATCACTCAAATCAGTTTATTTTCACCTCTAAATATGAAAATATTTATTTTTAACAAATTGATGAACTAAAGAAATGAAGGTTTGTGGAATAAAGTTCAGCTCTATGTTATCGTAATTCAAGACGAAATGAGATGTTTGCCACAAACATTCAATTTTTTCCAATTTATTTTCAAAGACTTTAGAAAACATTTTTAAAGTTGGAGAAAAATTGTCTTAAGATAAATGATATCATATTTTTTTGCAATAATACTAGTTAAAATTTATAAACAATAATTAAATACTTTTATTAAAAGATATGTTCACGGTGTGTAATTTTTCCATTTAACTGTCACAGATTATTAAACAAATAACTCTTAGCCAAAAAGTTGACATATAAATAATCAATCGACCAATGTAATTGAGCTATATACATTTTTTAAATCGAATATAATAACTACAATTGATATATAATAATATTTATATTACGCGAGCAGATCTATTATCTGTAGGCATAATTAATTAATCTTCAATTTTATAAATAGGCATACGAGAAGGAAGGTGAAAAGCCATGTGTATCTGTAAAAAATCAGATACAATAATCTTTAACTTGGATTATCTATGCTAGAGAAAAACTCTTAGTTTAATAAATGATTAATGATAAACATAGTTATGTTTGTCAAAAATATACGAGGACAATGTTGTGAGTAGAGCAAGTTTGGCGGTTGTAAATAAAGATGTTTCAATTCGTCATAGATAAATACTCTTCATGTAATAAAGATATATATGAGAGCTGGTGGCCTGGGCCAACTGATGAGTACTTGTTCAGCATGAAATGCATCTTGGGGGTCATTTGTCTTTTATTGTATCTTTATTTATATAAAGAATAAAAAAAGAAAGAGGAAGTATGGAGATTATTTAAAAAAAAAAAAAACAATTTTATAAAAGTTATATAAAAATTTGTAGGATTCGTTTTTTCCAGTTTGCTAGAGTCGTTCTTAGTTCTACAATTAATGTAAGAGCATCTATGTGCTTGTATATGTGAATGCGGTTACTATTTTTCCTCATGAATGTGGCTGCTTATTATTTGTTTAGTTCCTCGCACGATAATATTATAGCTCATAAATTGTATTCACATATTTTGCTAAGAAAATCTTAATTTTACTATGTTATTTGTGTATGTAATACATAAATAAATAAAAATTACGATATCATTTAATTCTTAAAAGATTCAACAATAAATAAGTTATGGTGCATGTTTTCTGTATGTATGTGTAAAATAATGGAAATTATTTCTTTTTCCATATAGTTAAGAAGTAATTTGCTTTTATATTATTACCAGTTTTGTGTTTGCCCACATAATTTCTTATTGACAATTATTATATTGATTAAGACTTAATGCGATAATAAATAGCTGTTTTTAATTCTGCCTAAGATAATTAACATAAGGTTTAATGATTAATAATTAAAAAGCTTGCATCAAAATTATTTCACAATATTAAATCTAATTTATCTAAAGTATGGTGCATATACATAAAGAAATCTGAGTATTACATTAAATTGATATGAGATGATTCTTCGCCCAATTGGTGAACAACATTTGTAATCCATGAAATAATCATCCTAAAGAATCTGATTTATTCGTTTTTTAATACGATGTCAAAATCATTAATACTTTGTTATATATAACTTTATTAGCTGATATGATTTAAACATTAGTTAAGGAATAATTTTCGTATATAGTATTGCAGTTTAGTATTACATATTTAATTTGTGTATATATAGTGCAAATAGTAGCTAATATGCAATAATGTTAACGGAGAAAATAGTTTTAAATATCGATATTTATTCTTTTATCCTTTCAAGTCAAATGTTTTTGTTTTTTTGTTGTTGTTGTTGTTTTTATTTTTGGTGTGGTCCACCATAATGATGATTTTTAATTGTTTTTTTGTTGTTGATGATGATGATGATGATTTTTGTTATGGTGGTGGTCTACTATAATGATGACTTTTAATTGTTGACAAAATTGTTTTAATTAAATCGGGCAACAACTAAAAGTCATAATTTTTTTGCACCACCTAAAAATGCATTCAACTTGAAAAGCTAAAATAATAAACATCTGCATTTAGAGATAATTATTTTCTTAATTAACGTTGACATCCATACATATTAATTGCATTGTTTATTGCTTATAAAGATATTGAAATATCACTAATTACTATATATATATAAGACATATTTTGCAGGTTCATCCATGTTAAAAAAATTTAAATATTGATATTCGGACGTTTCGACTGGATCACGCAAGTCATCCACTGGGTGATAAGGATTCAATCCCTCCTGAATCTCATGATGTTTATCAAATCTTATGTAAAAATTATAAAGCTTCTTACATAGGTATGAGTAATCATCACATCAGTGTTAGGAGAGATTAGCATGCTAATGCAGTTAAACAACACTCATTATCATCAGCACTCTCACTCCATACTATAGATTCAGGTCATAAAATTATTTTTTCTAGTATCAGGATCATATCCAGATGTGATAATCTCTACCATTGCAAAATTAGAGAAACCATTGAGATACTTAAAAGGCCAGATTGTATCAATAATCGAGATGATACATGCTAACTTCCTCTTATTTGGAAATATTTTTTTAAAAAACATTCTTAAATTTAACATTTGTGCTATTGGTGGAACTTTAACTTTTATTCAAATCAGTGATTGTAGGGTTTCTACAACTGTCTTTTTATCTTTTATCACCCAGTGGATGACTTGTGTGACCAAGTCAAAATGTCGGAATATCAATATTTAAAATTTTTTAACACGGATGAACCCGCAAAATATGTCTTTTATATATGCAACCCATGAAAATCTTCGTTTCAACATATATATATATATACATTTAAAATTTGCATTATAAAAAACGTAAGTTTTCTTTCCTCATTGATTGCAATTCATGTCATTGCATTTACAAAGATTATATATGTGATCACTAAGACAAAAATATGTTATGTATTTAGGTGCAACACCATATAATAATCTAAAAACTGGTTTCCAAGTTAAAGAAGCTCTTCTATCCGGCTATAGAATGCCTGCTCCTTCCTATTGCTCTCATGAAATGTAAGTGATAGTTTAGTAATAATATTTAGTTGTTTTAAGTTTGCTATGCATTTATTGTTAACACTTTAAAACGTATTGTGCACTTCTACAAAAATTATTATAACAGTCTTTATTTTTCTTAAATCAAAACAATATTCTTTTAAGCATTATAGATATATAAAATATCCTAGTGCATAATGATAGCTGAAAATGAGATAAAAAAATAGTCAACTCATCCACCCAAACCTTATAAGATATTTCAGAATTACCCTCTGTGAATATATATAAAGTCTAAACATCTAACAACTGAATCTTTAATATTTGGGTGGGTGACTTGAATATTTTATATATATAATCAGTTTGTATCAACCCAAAAAATACATTTTGGGGGAATCATTATCTTTTTTCAGATGTCTTTGTTCATATATGGTGAAATAACAGTTTATATATATATATATATATATGTCATTCAATGTGTTCATGTTTACTTTACCTAAAAAACTAATGGTTTCAAAATCACATGAAAAGAAAGAGAATAATCTTGCTTTTTGTGTTGCTGGATATGATATGATAGAGTCGAAATGAGGGATGCACTGATAAATGAAAGAGCTTGAATATATATATATATATATATTGCATCCATACTAATGATTATACTACAATACTGGAGAAAATTTTGTACATTTAATAAAAATACAGTAATTAACTAATTAATATATAAACTTCCATTTACATGTGTGCTTGTATATGCATATGCATGTTACTTGAGAAATAAAAGTGTGTATTGCCTAAAAGTTAAGAGAAAAAATAATTTATGAATATTATTAAAGATTATTAAATTTATGTTGTAATATGTAAGAAAATGGTAAATTATAAGGTAAAGGAAGAAAGAAAAGTAGTTATTGTTAAAGAATTGCTAGTCTTAAAAAAAATCTAAATTTCAACCTGTTTTAGTTTGCCTTTCCTGAACTGAGTTTTAAATAACATTTCCCATATTTCTATAATTAAACTGGATGGCAAAGATAAATATAATATTAAAATTTTGGAATTAATAATATTTTAAAAGTTATAATTAAAAATATAATTGTCAGCAATGAATTTTTTCTTCATTCTATGTTAATGAATATAAATAAAGAGAGAGAGAAAGACTCAGCATTTATGTATAAAAATGAGAATGTAATGTACATAAAATTTGCATTAACCACATGTTTTGAAGAGAATAAAGATATATTTTTTAAAAAAAAATATGTTGTTTAATGATTGTAAAATCATATTTCCCCAAGCTGGAGATGTTATATGTTGCTTAAAAACATGTTGTTAGAATAACATTAAATAGGTATAAATAGGTCTGAAACAAGCAACTAATGATGATGATTATTCTTACTATCATTATAATTCTAGGAGCCCAGCAGTTTATTTGATATTGATTTACATTCAAGTGCAGTCTACTATTGAAACTGTTTTGACATGATCCATGGGGAAGAATTTATCACTGATAAAATAAACTGTATTTTACTGATGGGTATTAAAGTGTTTTAATACTCCAGTTATAAACAGTCAATATAATGAATTTATTTAGAAAAAGTCAATTTACCATGTGGTATTAGATAACTCAAAGCAATATCAGTTAAAATGTCTGGAAATTGCAGGTGGATCCAGAAATCAGTTCTAAAGTTTGAAAAACCAATTCATGCAAATGCCTCTATAATGCTATAAAGGACAAAAGAAAATAATGAATAGCACTGTCTAAATGAATCAAGAACTACAAATATTATACCTCATATAACATCACCAGTGCTGCTATATTTACTTTCTAGCACCACCAGTCTTAATGAACTAGATCATTATTGAAAAAACTAAGGAAGACAACAGTAAAATATTAAAATAATGGAAGCTGAATAAACCATGATTAATAACTGTCTTTCTAATTAATGTGTTAAGATCTTATCACTATAAATACCATAAGATCTTAATCTTGAACTATATCTTAAGATTGAAATATCTTTTGTTATTATAATATTTTTGTGATGTATTGATAGTCGTAGCTATATATGTAACCATTTTATTTATTCACCAGATAACTCGGCCTTTGGAAAAGTTGTCATTTTTTAATTGATTGCTTTAACACATTTATTTTAAGATTTAATGTAAATTAAACAAATGATTTTAATATTATATAAATTAAATGTGAGAAATCTACCTGGACTTAACATTTCAACTTCAATTATATGCTAATCAAAACTAAGTGTAAATATGATATTAATAGCATCTATTTTTCCCTTCACTAAATATCTCATTTCAAACATGAATTTATATACTTTAATCACATTTTATTCATGATTTAAACATTATACCTGTTTAGTTTTGTATTGTAGTTAAAAGCACATGTGCTGATTATTTTTCTGAGTATTTTATATCAGTGATTGAATCATATCCTTTGTCTAAAATATGGTTCATAATAAAAATTATGTATTATTAAATATAAAGGTGGGATTACTTCGTCTGCATAAAATTCTTTAATATAAATTATGGTTTCATTAGATATAGTTATTTATTTAAAGAAACAAATTTAAAGTTTTTTTTTATTTCTTAGTTATGAATTTGACAGGTTTTTTAATTGATTGCCTTAACAAATTTTTTTCTGCTTTATGGAAGAATTACTTATACTTACTTTGAATAAAATGCTCAAAATCAAATTAAGTCTTTAAATTTAAATTTTCAAACATATATGTTATATTTGATATGTGAATTTGACAGTATAACAAACAACTATTAATGCTGGAATTACTTCCTCTGCATAATACTTTAATTGAGTGTGAATTTAACATGTGACAGCCTTGTAGACAAACATATATTAACCAATCAGGCAATAAAGAAAATATGAATTTTATATAATATATTGACAATTAATAAATTGTTATATATTTTTTATTAATCCATTTACTTGGTATTTGTAATTTAATTCAAATATACATTTTTATACACATATTCTGGATAATATCTGCCACCCTAAAAAAATATGCAATCCACTGGGGCACATGCTGGGACGTTAGTAATAATTGATGATGATGGTTTCTTTAGAAACTTGTCTAAAAGTAAACTTTCTTTTTAGGAAGTTTGGCATCTTTTGAGTTCATTTTGATTGTATTTTTAAATTATAACTCCTCATCATCATTGCATTGGTTAACATTATTACATTTGAAAGTAAAATTTTTATTTAAATTGTATTGATCATTCAGCATATTTATTTGAACCAAGGTTTAGGATATACAGCTTGAAAATGTCATTTTATATATATATATATATATGTGTGTGTGTGTGCCCTTGATAATTGTATTCCAAATTCAAATCCATATTGTAAAAATTTACCCAAAATGTGTTGTAACCAGTTGGCTGCATTGCTGCACTGTTAAAAATAAAAAGATAATAGGCACCATACTCCTTGGATTTAAATGTAGAAGTATTTAATTAATGTGGAAAATAGTATTTAATTTTCCCTTGCATATTTTTTATTATAATAATGGATCTGAAATTAGTTAAATACTTTCTTTTTTTTCACTTGATAGTAGGAACATTCTAGACATTTTTTAAAGAATAGTCAAATCTTTTTTAAAATTATAATATGCATATTTTAATATGTACTGCAAATTGTAAATGTTAGTAGAAGTGAGAGAAAACTATAAAATTATATAAATGATTTATTTTGTTCTCTCTCTTCAATAATTTTATTTAATTACCAGTTTCCTTTATTTTTATTTTTTTTAAAAAAAAAGGAAACAAGTGAACAAAAAACTTTTTCTTTTCAGTTAATTGTTTAATATTTAATTTTAATCTTTTAAGAGAGATAAAGTTTTAAGTTTAAGAGTTATTTTTAAAAAGAAAAACGAAAATAAAATTTAATCCTTTTGGTCGAGAGGTCAGCGACAGCTGCTTTACAAGCACTTGTCCCAGGTTAGTGGGTTTGCTTCCCAGCTGATGCTATGTCACATGAGAAAAAAAACTAGAGTTGTTGTTCTTTTCTTTTTATTTCTCTTCATTATAAAAAATCAAATCAGTGTAATTAACTTTTCTTTTTTGAAAGAAAGTTTTTTTAATTACTATGGAATGTCAAAAATTTTATGATCTTAATTTAAGTTCTTGACTTGTTTTTCTATGTCTATGGCTAAGAAAAGAAATAACTGAACAATTGTACTTGTAAAAATGTACCTAAGTAGTCATTATTAAAATTATTAGGTTAATTGTGATTAGCTTGTAGTCAAGATTGTTCTAGAAAAAAATGGGGGTGTGAATAAGTCAGAAGACCCAAGTGTCTGGTAAGTAGATATTCTTAATATAGCTGTTGAAGAGAGAACAGTCAAGTCTTAAATCAGCTGATAAAAAAGAAAAAAGTCTCCACCAAAATATTGCTTAAGTACAGCAGAAATCTTAAGAAAGCTATTGCATAGACTAGCAGGAGTTTTAGTCAAGCTTTTAGCATATTATGAGTTTACTTATAGTAATGGTTTCTACAATAAAAACCATGTGCTAATTTAGCTAAAAGCTAGACATCATCTTTTTCCATGTAACCTCCCTTCATTGAAATAAAAATGTTGAGAAATTATCCCCTAAAGTAATGTGCAACCTTGTCTTCAACCAAAATCTTGAGTCTGTCTGTGCTCGTCTCACCTGGAAATTTTAGTAGAAAGAAATTAATACAATTTGCTATTTTTTATTCTGGAAATACTTCAAAGCAATAAATGGAAAAATAACCATGTATATGTTTAAAAGCCTTTAATGAGAAACACAGTTGGAAAAAACTCAAAATTGTAACTGGAAAGGACTCCACAGTAAATAAAACTATGGTTAAAAGTATTTTTGTGTGTGCACACTAAATTTTCATTTATAGTAAAAAAAATTATTTCATTTGTAGCAAGAATTGATCATTTTAAATATTTCATTAAGTTATTATTTTTAACTTATGAAATATTTTTTAATCCACTCAAATTTTTTTTCAAAATTGTGAAAGAGCTTTTAGACAATTTAATTTTTTTTTAAACATGTTTTTCTCTTTTCATTCATTTTCTCTTCAAAAATGTAGCAAAAGGTTAATTAGATTTTGAAAATGTTGTTTTCCAATTCTTAGTTATTTTAAAGAAATCATTTAATGAATTATAAGTTAATTTAAATTATAAATTATAAATTAACTGTGAAATAGCAAGGAAAGCTGTAGAAGAAAATAAAAGTCTCAAAAATGTTAAACAACATTTTGGTATTGGTAGGAAATTTATATCTGCAATAAGAAAAAAAGATGGAATTATTACTAAAAAGAGAGATGACATCATGAAATTGGTAGAAGATTTTTATCAAGAATTATATAGTAATAAAGAACAAGTACCTCCTATATCTATTACATCTTCCGAATTGCCCAGAATTTTAAATGAAGAAGTGAGACATGCAATTAAGTGTATGAAAAAAGGAAAGGCTCCAGGAAATGATGGAATTATAATTGATATATTAAAAGAAGCAGGTGAAGAAATAGAAACAATTTTAGCAAAGTTATATACCAAATGTCTAAATGATAAAGATGTACCGGAAGATTGGAAGAATGTAGTAATAATATTAATATTTAAAAAAGGTGATAAAGAAGATATTAGAAATTACAGACCTATCAGCCTTTTATCAGTTTTATATAAAAATTTTACCAAGATAATTACAACTCGTCTACAGAGAACTTTGGATTTCCACCAACCAAGAGAACAAGCTGGATTTAAAAGTGGTTTTAGTACAATAGATCATATCCAGGTATTGAGAGAAGTCATAGAAAGGACAAACGAATATGAGTTGTCATTATGTTTTGGATTTGTAGATTATGAAAAGGCATTCGATTCTATACACATTTCTTCAGTGATTAAAGCATTGGATCATCAAGGTATAGATCCAGGATATTGTCATATTTTAAAGAATATTTATAAAAATGCAACAGCAACAATTAGATTACATAATGATACTGGAAAAATCAACATTGAGAAAGGTGTAAGACAAGGTGACTCCATATCTCCAAAACTCTTTACAGCAGTGCTGCAAGAAGTATTTTGTGGATTAAAATGGGAAACTAAAGGAGTGAAAGTAAATGGAGAGTATTTAAGTCATTTAGATTTCGCAGATGATGTAGTTGTTTTTGCAAATAATGCTTCAGAGCTGCAGGAAATGTTGCAGGAGTTAGCAGATGAAAGTAGAAAAATAGGACTAAAGATAAATGTTAAAAAGACTAAAGTAATGTTTAATCGATTTGCTCAAAATATGAAAATAAAGATTGATTATGAAGAATTAGAAGAAGTTAACAGTTACAAATACCTTGGTTAGATTATTAATACAGATGGAAACATAATGGAGGAAATTAATCATAGAATTAAACTTGATTGGAGTGCTTTTGGTAGAAATAACTTGATACTAAAAGGAAATATGCCTATGTGTTTGAAAAGGATGGTTTTTAACAAATGTGTTTTACCAGTTCTTACTTATGGATCTGAGACTTGGACACTTAATAGAAGAGCAATACAGAGACTTCAGACCACTCAAAGGAGTATGGAGAGATGTATGTTGGGAGTAACAAGAAGAGATCGAAAACGCAATGTATGGGTAAGACAACAAATAGGTGTTACTGACCGTATTGAAAAAATTAAAAGATTGAAATGGAGTTGGGCTGGACATATTGCTAGAAGAGATGATAATAGATGGACAATTGAAATTTTAAACTGGATTCCAAGAGATTGTAAAAGACCCAGAAAGAGACCACATGTGAGATGGATGGAGGGTGTTGTGGAGAAGAGAAGCTAAAGATCGGAGAAGATGGATTAAACTTGGAGAGACCTTCATCCTGCAGTGGATTGATAATGGTTGATGATGATGATGATGAAGTTAATTTAATGAATAGAAATCAACTGGTTAATATAATTTTTATGAAACTATATATTTTTGATGAAATGAATGTTTAAAATTTTATATTATCATGTCAATTTCTTTTATTTATTGTTCATCAATTAGTTATTAAATAATTGTTTTAAAATATTTTTAGCATTTATTCTTTTCAACTTGGTCTTAAATGAATTGGCAGTGTGTGTGACTTTATTTCAAGACAGCTTAATGTTGTAGTATTTTTTAAATTATAACAATAAAACTATTTACTTATAGTAGGGCAAACCTATGAATTATTTAAAGTAATTTAGAATAAACTGCTTTATTTATTTATTTATTTATTTATTTATCTTTTATTCTCAGTAATAATCTATAAAGTTGTTGCTTCATGAGTTAGATTAGAGCATAACTGCTACATGGATTGGGGATTTAGGTTAGTGTTTGGACTGCAGGTAACCCTGGATAGTGCAAAGGTAAATTCATTAAAGTTCAGGCACTACATTTTATTTATTATTAAATATAAATTAAGTTTATAGTGGGCCAGTACATTAATGTACTATATGGCCATGGCATAGATGATGATCATTACGTTTTAGTACCTCAGCATTATTTGACTTTTTATATATTCTGGTGGATTAGCATCTAAATATGTGTATCCAAATTATTGTGTTGTATTGCTACCCAAATTTTTCAATGGCTATATAACTAACCTGGTCTGTAGTTGACTCATTTCAAATTCAGTCACAAGATTGACAGCTGATTTTTTACTGTTGATTACTAATGATAATGAATGATTATTATTCTTTTCTGTAATGCTGAGTAAACTTATAATTAGTTCTTTGATGATATCTCATGCTCATTATATTCATTATTATTTGTTTTATATTTAATTTTATATTTTGTTTATTTGGGGATGGTGATATTTTTCCTTATTCAATCCTAAGGTGGTGTGCTGTTACAACTGGCACCCAACTATGTGATCTTGTAACCCTAGAATCTCCCAAATTAATTCCCCAAATTTTTCTGCTGCAATATATATTATAGAGTTCTTCTTACTTTTGCTTTAAATGTATATAAGAAATAACTTTAATTCTATAATAAAGAGTATGCTATAATATCCATGTAACCAGTTGATACATATATTTTTGATGTTTCTCCTATATATACATGTGAGTTATAAATTAGAACAGCTTTTTACCTTTTATCATCTATAATAAGCTTAAATAGTACACTGATCACCAGAGTATAAGTATCTGATTTTTGCTTTCTGCAATGAAGCTTGACCTTCCAAACTGGAAATAATGCATTTATTAATCCACTGACCATTTTTCATTTTGCTACTCATGTTAAGAACCTAAAATTCATGATAACCTAAAGTTTTAATGCCAAACTAATTTGCTTTATGTTATATAAATCTAACCATAATTCTGGAGCCACATAATTGTAAAATCTCAATTACTCTATATATATATGAATGAATCTAGTGTTATTTAGAGATCTGAATATTATGACCAAGTGATAACATTTGTTCATTGTTAATGATAGTTTTCTATTGTTTATTACCTTCATAATATAATTTGTTCTAGAGGATTGATTTTAGAGTTACATTGCAAATAACATGAGACTACATAGGCCTTAGATTTAGTAATAGTGGCTTATTTAATGGTTTAACTTTTAATAGTTTTAAGCTCACACAATTTTTTTCATTTTGGTCATTAGATAGTTCTGTGATCATTATATATCATTTACATTGTTTTAAGCCTATTTGTAACTTTATATTACCATGCACAGTTTATTTTTTTTGCAGTTACAATTTAAAATTATTAATTGGAAAAAATCTGAAGATATCAGCATTATACAAGCCTTTTAAGCCACAGCAATAGCTTTTGTATGATTGATAGAATAACCTATTTCCATAATAAGGTCATGACGGAAGTGGCCTAAATATTAATAGAAATGAAACTTTCTGATTGACTGACTGACTGACTGATCTTGAAAATAAATATCAAAATAATTGTTATTTTCAATAATTTGTTTACATATTAAAGATTATTTATACATTATTTTTGCAAATGACTTATTTAAAAACAAAGCATTATATCATCACAACAACATTTTTTTATAACATTTATTTTTAAAAAGACAACTCTTAGAAGGTTTGTTATGGCAAAGCAGTTTCTACTTGCCAAATTAAAATCACTTTTATCAACAGTAAAGATATTATTTTTTAAAATTTTAATAACAGTGAATAATATCTTTAGTTTTATTTTTTATGATAACTAACTCTAAATTTATCTTTGTTTAATAATGGGGAATCAAATACCTAATATTTTATTTTACTAACTTTTTGAATAGATAAATTTGTCCAATGGTGCTATGTTCCATTGTTAGAGATAAGAATTCCATTTAGAAATTTATATCATATTTTTAAAACATCAAATATTAACTTTAAAAATGTATAGTTTTTTATTATATTTGTAATAAATAATGTTAATATTATCAATATATTATATAGAAAAAAGGTGTGATTGTAAAAATAAAATTTCAAACATGGAACACTATTTTACAAATTTTTCATTAAATCCTATTAAAATAGGGAGATGGAGTTTGCTGCTAAACAAGTTACTGGTTTGCAATTTATAATGCAGTGGAGGAGTAGTCAACTCTGGATCTACCATCCATGGACTGTGGGTCAGTTCTTTTATCTCTGGTGGTCAGACTTTATATAAACTCTCCAGCCATAAATCATTCTATTATCTATACTCAGAGATATAGTGAAATTTTGGGCACTTTTGATGAGTGAAACATTTGTCTTAAACAAAACATTTCCACTATCTTGATTGAACTGATAGTAGCTTATTAAATCTTAAACCCAATCACTGATAAAAATAAATGTCAATAAATTCAAAGTAATTGATATAAATTCATACTAGCATAATATGACACCACTATATTCTACCCCAATTAATATATAAACTAAGAATTTGCCTGCTTATTTATTTTATCATTACAGTTCTTTCTGTACTATTTTATTAACAACAATGTTACTATAAACAATATGTTGCAATGATAAGTTGGAAGATACTTTGTAAGGATATTTCATTAAATCTTCATATTGCCTTGTTCCTGCTCATAGCACAACATTAAATTACACTTATTCACATAAGTCCCAATATGGTTTTTAATCACAAAAAGTGTAGATATTAAATAAGAACCAGCTGAGTTTACGAATAGTTTTTGACAATGCATTATTATCGAAAAAGAAAATTATCCCTACTTTTCAAGGCAAAAATAAGAATAATAACATACACCAAATCTTTTAAAAACTTGTTTTTTATTTTTTTTGCCACCAAAATGAAATATATATTAAAATAGATTTCCAACGTTTCAACTATTTCTTTATTTTTTTCTATAGTCTAATTAACATTAATATTACAAGTAAGATATGCATATGCATGAGACAATAAACAGATGCGATTGTAGACATTCGCCCACAATAAAATACATATACATACAGCTGATATATAAATTTCAAATGCTAATCTAGTTGATATATATATAAATATATATATATATAAACAGTTATATAAAGTCAAATGCTAATAGAGTCTATATACGTACAAACAAATACATATAGGCAGACATATGAGGTTCAACTGCTAATTCAGACTGGTCTTTAATATCTGATCATAAATTAATTAGGCTTATTAAATTGTTTGCTAATTAATACAAGATAGAAAACGTTTACCTTTACACTCTAAATGATCTTCAAAACTGGATGACACTTGACGCATTCAAAAATAATAATAATATCGGTGCGATCTGTAAAAACCCTAATTGGCTTATTGAACCTTCAAGAGCTGAGATCCTTACTCTCTGCACCTTTTTTCTGATCTCTTTTGTTTTCTGGAGAAGTCTATTTTTTGGGAAATCTGGGTGATATTTATTTTATCAGTACAATCGTTGCTCCGTAATTTAATTAGTATTTTACTAGTACTAATTACATTTCTTTCGTTATCTGATTGTTTCTTTTTTTCGCTTCCGGTAATCTATTGTAAACTATACTTTTTGTTTAATTGCATTTTTACCAAATTCAGATTAATCTGATTACGACTAATTTTATTTCCACTCTAGATTAATTTTATAACTTATTAAATACATATATAACAATGACCCATTGTGATCATTAATTTAAAAACAATATATATTTATCTTTAAGGGAGATTTAAATTTTATGTTTGGCTAGAAATGATATAAAACAGGCAAAACTCTCTATACATATTGCCACTTAGTGCAAGCCAGAGTAATCAATGGATGCCAGAAGGCTTGGGCATAAAATCCCCATCTAGTGCCTACTCATCCAATATGTATAGATAGTTTTGCCTGTTTTAATAACAGTTAAGAGCAAGCCGTAAGTAATGGTGATAATGTGATGTTTATTGGATTAGAAATGATGTAGTAATCTCTAATGTATCAGTAATAATTATTAATTTATTTATCTCAAATGTTTGATGTCAAAGATGGGTGCGCAGAAAGTTTGAGACTTGTCTATCAAATTATAATAAACATATTTAACATTTAGACTATATATCATACAAGTTGCATTAGGACTACTCTTTTTTTTTAACTGGTTACTTTAAAACTCAATCTTTTAAAAAAAAAATAAAGAAATATAAAGATACACCAAACTATTTTTTCATTGTTTGAAATTTAATAATTGCTAACTTTAAAAACATAATTGCTATGATATGGAAAATCTTGAAAAATCAAAAAAATATTTGACATTGTCCACTCATTTGTATGTGTGTTTATATATATGTAAAGAGAGAGTGAAAGGAATTATATTTAAAGATATTCAAATATAAAAGTTCCAGGAACCTTGTTTTTTGAAAGTTTTAATATCACTAAGACAGAATGAAAAACATCCAATAAATTTTTCGACATAATGTATATTAACTGTGTTAAAACAGGTAAAACTCACTATACGTATTGCCACACACATCAAGCTAGAGGTGGTGGTCATGTGATGATTATATTAATTGTGAAAGATATATAAAACTGTGTATATATAAATATTACATCATACATCTAATATATCATATCTAAGATTCGGCTGAATCTCCGTTGTCATTTTCTGTTTGCACATATTGTTGTTTTAATAACAATAATATTTGAATGGCCTTAATGCTCGATAGTTCATAACAAGCTCAAGTTCAGGAAATACTAACACCAGATTAGATTCTACGATCCCACATTCCAGATACTAATAATAGTCTATCACTGAACAGGGAAATGTTGCTTTGACAACAGTTGATAAATAACTGGAATATTTAGATGTAATTTCTATATCATAACCAATTTATATAACTTTTGGCATTTTTCCGGTTTACGTTTATATGTATAATTTACTGATATTCGTTTTTTAGATCATTAATCATGGAGTGTTGCTGGTATATCAACGTCTGTAAACGTCCAAACTTCTCCGAACTGGAAATACAACTCTCGAAATATTTAGAGTGGAGAGGAGGATATATTAACTTTATTGAATATGATTCTACTATGTACAGTACTATGTCGCCAGATATTTACTTAGAAAACACTCTGAGGTAATTTTAAATTAAAAGTAACTCTTTTTATTAATCAATATATTTATCCTTATTATTATTCTTTTTTTTTTAGTACATACAAAGATGCCTAGAAAAAAAAGAACCAACTAGACCTTCAAATTTTAAAAGAATTACGTTTTAATTTCTATACATTGTTAAATATTTTTTATTTACAAATTCAAAAAATGCAATATATGCGTATGTATATATACGGATGCTTTTTGTTGTTTATTTGTTATTTTTCCTTTATTATTTCTTTGTAATTTTTTAGAGTTCAAAATTTATACGATTGTATATATATGGTGGGAAGTCTTTTTATACAAATCTATTGTAATTATGATTATGTGATGGGGAAACAATATCATTTATCTGAAACAATATTCGAATTAGCGTTTGTTATATATGTATAAAGCGTTAATAGTATCTACATTATGAAAAGTCCTCGATTTAACTTTCATTTTTGAAAAAAAGAAAGTCCCTGACCAAAGTATTCATAATTAAATATGTATTCCAGAAATTAAACTATATACATAAATTCATGAACTTTATTCAAATGATTTAATATCATTTCTGAAAACTGTATAATTAGATAGATTACAATGATATTGACAGGAAAACAATATATTAATGTTTATGTCCATACTGACAATAGTAATTTGGTCCTAGACGCATCTAACAAATCATTTATTTATCTATATTTGTTAATTAAAAACCACATAAAAATGAAATTAGCTAGAATATTGAATATTCACGTAAATGTTCTGGACATTTATACAGAAAAAGTAGTTTATATATTTAAATGTAGATTTTATTTATATAGGATTTGAATTTTAAATAAACATTGGAATATTGTTAATATCAATGCACAGCCCCATTACATTTTCGGGTCATTTAAGATCTATATATAAGAACTGGTAAAATACATCTAATATAAACTTATCTTTTTAAATATATGGTCATTTTCCTTTTAATACATGATTGTTATTCAAAATTACTTCAACCAAATTTTATTTTATAAATAATTTTATTCATTAAATTTATAAAGTGTTTAGAGTTGCTAACTTCTTATAATCTTTATATTTTCCTCTTTGAAAAACGAATGAACATTACTTTAATTTTTTAACATTTTCATTTTGTCTTACCTTCTTGCTTTCTTCTGACAACTCCACAATATTTCTTAAAGATCTTTGGAATTATTTACAAAATAACCACATCATCTACAAATGTAGATGCTTTAATTAATCTTCATTCATTTTTTTTTCTTTTAACTTTCCATTTTAATCTACAATACCCAAATTACTGTGAATTTTTGGAGTTTGTAATAGCCCTAATTGTGTACTTTAATCATTCTGTTTAAGATTTTGATAATTATTTTTCCAAATTTTACTTCTTATTCTTCCAAAACTTGAATCACTGTGGGTAAAACAAAGCCTATTAACAATTCATCCCATTTTCTGGCTCTTTTTATAATTTCTAAAACATGGCTATATTCTAATTTGTTAGAACCACTATTAAATTCAGCTTGTTTTATTGATTTGATTTAATCAATATCTCTACTGTATGTTTACATCTTTATCTTTCACATATTTGTTACATAGTTTTAGGCAATATTTTTTTAGATCTTAATCTGTTTCATGAAACCCTTCTCCTTATAAATTTAATTGCATGTCTCATTTCTTTGCTTAGAATACTTAGCAATTGAAAATATGTTCTAACTATATGAGCTTTTTTTATTATTAAATTTTTTTAATAAAAAATAAAAAAAAAAACAAACTTCCTTCTCCTTTTCCCTCTTTTCTTATTTCCTTTCTCCATTTTTCCCCACCTTCCTCCTCTCTCCCCTTTCCCCAACACATATTTATATATTTTGCCATACATCACCCCCCCCCCACCCTCCCAAACCCCAACAAAACCAGAAAAAAAACATATTTTGTATAATCACAAAGTTACTATTTATTCTCCCACAACTTTATTATTTGTATTTTTTTTTATAGGAGAGAAAAAGAGATAAATTTCCATCCCTCCCTTCAAAAATTGCAGCCCAAACACTTATATTTCTCCATTTGATGTGCATATTCCCTGTAGCCAATGATCTTGTTTGAGCCTTAAGCAGTAAACTACTTTTCTCACTATTATCATAAATTAACTCACACTCAATATTCTGTTACTTCTATATGTATTTAGACTGTTTTTTACTCTCCATACTAGTTTTCCATCTCTCCAGCTCCATATTTTTTATTAATGCATCTATTCTTATTACCCATTCTTTGCTACTATAGCAATTAACAATCCTCCTAACACAGGCATCTCACCTTTTGTACAAAAATACTAACATAAAGTCTCTATCCAAATTTTCAGCATAGTGCACTACCTTTCTCACCCAACTTGTTGCCTGTCCTTTACTTAAAATCCAATTAAATACTTATTTGGATATTCTTTTACTATCTATAAATTGCAATGTACTGAACATTTTTATTTTGCTTTTTGCATCTCTCATATAAAAACTCAACCATCCCATTTTTCTTGAATTTCCTTCTTTGACACTCACACATCTGTATCTAATTCATGTCTTCCTACTTCTGTTTGTACTTTTTCTAAGTAATCTATCACCCCTTTACTAACACCTAACACATCATCAACATAAATTAACCCTGCTACTATCATTCTCTTCCATACAATTCTTGTTACATCATATGTATTATATGAAAACATTCTTAATTTTATCAGTCCCTTTCTTTTCTTCACTTCATTTATCAATTTTTCTCCCACTCATCCAAGCAATTCCTGATTACTTAAGATGATTCCCATATAGTTATATTTATTAACCACATTTAATTTTCTATCACCCAAGAAAAATTCTTTCTCTTCTCTTACACCAGAATTTATCATTATTTCTTTGGGGTTTTTTTTCACTAAATTTAATCCCCATCTCTTTATTCATTCTTGTGCAAGTCTTCAGCATAGCTTCCATATCTTCCCTACTTTCTGTGCACAAGAAAATATAATCAGCAATAAACTCCTTTGACATCTATTAATAATATCTCTATCTCTCTTCCTGGTCTTTCTGTTGTCCTCTCCATTTCTCTCAAATATAATAAAAACAAAATAGATGACATATGGCAGTCTTGCTTTAGTCCCGCCTTATTTTCAATTCTAACTGATTCTATATTTCGTAATTGATATGTATAGTAATTATTTTCATATAATCTCTTAATAAGATCCATTAAAGCTCCATTTATTCCCAAATTTACTAAATTTACCCATAATCTACTTCTATTTACTATATTATATGCCTTCTCTGTACATATAAAGATCATATATTACTGTCTACCTATATTCCTATTCATATCTATAAGTTGTGTGACTACAAATAAACTATCTCCTATATGCCTATCCATTCTAAAATCTCCTTGCATTTTTTCCATTATATTATTTCCTTCTATCCATTTTCAGCCACCATATATGCAAAAATTTTATACAACACTGTCATTATTACTATCACTCTATTTTTTTTATCTTTCTATGGTCCTTAACCTTTCTTTTAAATAATAGCCTCAATCGTATGCATTCTAACCATCTAAAAATTATGTCTTCTGTGCTATCTTATTAAAACATGATAATAGATTTAATTTTTCCCTATTTCTCAAATTCATCACCATTTCTGCTGCTATCCATCAAAACCACTTGCCTTTCCACTTTTCACCTTCTTCCCTCTTCATTCAATTCATTTTCTGCAAAACTAATATTTCCATTACTATGGGTTTTCTGTCCTTCACATCTAACATCTTTTATATATCCCTTACATATTGATTTAAGATTGCCTCTAATTTTTTTCTACAGTTACATATTTTCTCCTCAACATCATTTAGTAATACTATATCTCTCTCCCTTACATTTCTTCTTTTAATAATTTCCAAAAATTTTTACTCCCATCTCTTCCACTTTTATTAATATCCTTCAATAATTTATTATTTTATTCCACTCTCTCTACATAATTATCTATTTTTGTCAATTTTTTTTTAATTAAACAAATTTTTCCATTTAATATTTACATCTTTTTCACTTTCTTGTTTTTAATAGCCCATTTATATTCTCTGCATGCTTTTTTCCTCTACTAATTCTCACTTTTCTTTTATTTTTATTCGTTCTGAATATTCTCTCCTAAAACCCGATTTGCCTCTTTTTCTACTTCCCACACCAGTCCTTATATTAATCTCCAACAAACTCTTCTATAGCGCCATCTTTTGTTCACATCTGGAAACAACTTTCTTTTCGGCACCAGGATGTCCTGTTATCTTCTGAATTTTATTATTTATTGTAGCTCTTCTCGGGAATTCACATTTATATTTCTTTTATAATTTATATTAATTTGTTTTGTATTATTTTACAAAATTTCAAATATTCAACTTTTCTATGTAATCCTTTTTAAAATATTTTCATTCATATATATTTTGACACATCGTTTTGTCTCAATCGAAAATTTATTCTAAGTGAACTTAATAATTAACTTCTTATTTAATTTATTTATTCTGAACTGTCATTAATGTTTGCTAATATTTTAAAATGCTTTATGAATTCTAGATTACATTTATTGACATTCCTACAATCCAGAAATACCAACTGTTAATATCATCCTTATAGCTTTACATCTTTTATAGCCTAAATGTACTCATTTTTATTAATTATAATATAACACAACTCTGCCATAGCTTTGTATTGGTTGCTTCAATGTTCTATTTTTCTCATTAAAAAAAACACACATATTTACCATAAGTTTACTTTCTCATTTTTGTCTCACTTTATTTGTAATACATTTATATGTCAATTGTCTTCATTTCTATTAGCATTAAAATCTCCCCTGACATTTTTAATATACAGATGTGAACAAAAGCATTCAGATACATATAAGAAAAATGTGTCTTCTTTATCAAAAAATAAACTTACGGAAGTATAAAACTGAATATCCCACATTTGATATTTTCCATTATTGTGTCTAAAACACCATCAACCTCCATAATGTTGTTTTATTTTTTATTTGTAAAGAATCCCATCACTTCACTTATATCTCAATATTAAAGTATATACATGATACAGGAAACACACTTTTATTTCTTTAAAAAGCTGAATAAAAAGTTATCATTGATTAACAATTTGATGATTTTTAGTTGCTTCAGATGTCAGTTGCCAACTGCCATATTGGCTGATGGCTTCACAGCTTTAGGCAATGACCATTCATATATATTGATAATATTTAAATACAAGTAGATTGTCTATACTGAACTTAATGTAATTTAGAAGGGATTTGAACTCAGACTTTCAAGCACCCTACAACTATCCATTTCATTATATGCAACTAATGTATTCATGGGTATCAGTTGTATAAAATAAAGTGGATAGCTGTAGAGATCTTTAAAGTTTGAGTTCAAATCCCTTTTAAAATTCATAATATTTATATTTTATTTTTAAAAAATACATCTTACGTTGTAGTTAACAACTATCAAGAAATTTAAAAAAAGCCCATGATGATTTTTTTTGTTTAAACTCAAAGGTTATATTTGTATTCACATAGAAACAAAAGTTGCAACTATAAGAACTTTGAAGTAAAAATTAGAAGTTTGGCCTGCTTGAATTATTTAAGGCCTAAAAGAGGAATTACATGGCTTCTTTTCAGCTCATGTCAAACTAGTTATGTATTATCTATATATAAGCAAAATAATCGAATAAACTCTACAATATTCTTTATGTAGGTATATAAAAACAGGTAGTAGCTATTGCGTAGCATTTTCACAGTTACAATTTTAATGCAAAAAATCAAATTCTTATTAAAGTCACACAACATTAGCATTCTGATGTGAATGGCCACTTTTCCATGATTTATACCTACTAACACAATTACATTATTTATTTAATAATAACCTTTATATTTATAAAATATGCCTCTTTGATTTTTTTTTTCAAATCATTTTCCACTTTTCAAAGTAAAACCATTGTCAATTTTTTTTTGTCAAACGTTGTTAGCCGAGAGGTCATCGCAGCCGCCTTGCAAGCAAGTAGTTGGTTGCAGATGGTTGTGGGTTCGCCTTCCGGCGATGCCATAACATATGAAAAATAAAAAAATAAAAATTTTCATTATAAATATCTGAATATTCTGAAAATACACATTTAAATATATTCCAGAATATTGTAATTTAATATACAAAAGTTGGTACCACTGTTCTTGGGCATCTACATTTTATGTTTGGTTGAATCTTTAAACACTATTTCAACTTCATGAAACAATAATGGGATAAATAGTCCATAAATTTAAGATGTTTTTGATTTGGAAAAGTGATTTATCCGTAATACTATTTAAGCGATATAAATTCAATGTGCAATCCAAAACTTTTTATTACTTTTCATTGACAGATTTGTTTTGAACTTTTGGTATTATTTGTCTTTTCAATTTCTTAAAAGAGAAAGGGATGACACAGATGTAACAAGTACATTCAATTGTAGGCTTTCAAAGTTTATTTTGATTTCTCATAATAGTACCTAATATGGACTTACAAATTAATTGAATACATAATTTCAAACAACCTATTATAACTTGTAATTGATAGGTTTGGTTGAATTTTTTATCTTGTAATTTGTCTTTTAAATTTATTTGGTATCTAAAAAGTAGAGAAAACATATATAGTCAATTGCAAATCTTGTCAATTTTTATGACAACAATAATACTAAAGATCAAAAGAATTCGCTGCTACAATTTTTTTATTTTTTAATCTTAAAAAATGTTTTTTATAATTTATTCTATACAAATTACAATCAAACAATCCAAATAAAAATGAATTTGATTGGTTTGAAACATCAGCAAATTAAAAGCAACTTAAAACTAAAATTATTTCTTTCGACTAACACACTGCTGATAGTTGTTTTTTTTTTATTTCACAAAAATAAATATGGACCAAGTAATTTGGAAACCACAATGTCGACAACACAAAATTGTTCTAAATTTATCCTAAGATTTTTTTTTCTCCATCAATAACAACAGCCTATCCGCATTTGACTCAATAATTTGATATCGTTAAATAAATGTTTCAGTCATAAAAGTGTCAATGTAAATTCTTCGCTAGCAATTAATTACTTTATCGTAGAAATTTTTGAATAATGGTCTAAATGAAGAACTTAAGGTTTATTTTTACATTTTCAAAAAAAAAAACTAAAAAAAAAGAAAACAATTTAATAGATAGACAACTTCCATATTTCTCCATTCTTTTTTATTTCATAAATAAAGATACAATAAAAGACAAATAATCCCAAGATGCATTTCGTGCTGAACCAGCACTCATCAGTTGGGCCAGGTCATCATCTCTCATATATATCTTTATTACACGAGTATTTATATAAAGCAAATTGTAAATGAACAACTCAAGTTTTAGGTTTTAAATTTCTTTATTAAATCAAACATTTTAATAATATAAATAAAAAACACACAGTTTTTTTTTAATTAATTGCTAACAGAAAAAAAGGATTATTGTTGTCGTGTATTAAAAACAACCTTCACTTCATTTGATTATTTACAACAGTATATACGTTTATTCAAATAAGAAAATATTCCAAATACACGCTACTTTTAAACGAATTACACTACAAACTATATACAGTATATAAAAAAAGTCTTTTTTATTTGCTGTGTGACGTATCTTCACACCTTGACAGATTTACTTGTTTATTAGCTCGATACTCTCGTTATTCCAATGGTCCGTTCTTCTGTATTTCCATCAATCAATGTGTCCTCACGATTTCTCCATGGTCCGGCTTGTTAACAATTTCTCTATCCGTAATTCTTTGTATTCCATAATCCGTTTTACATATTTTTATTCCGCCAGTTGAACATATAACGTATATATGTCCATAATTTCACTTCTGAAATATTTGTTTTTCTTTTACCAATGATTTCAATTGTAATGTGCAAAAATGTTTTGTTTTTAATCTTTTGTTTTCTATTGTATTTTTAATTATTTATCAACCTATATTTTACATAATATGTTGAATTTTAAATTTATCTATTGGTTATCCCAGTATTATTTGATGATATCAAAGCAGTGTTTTAAAGAAACAATTAAACATAAAATGGAATATAGATAGGTGCTGAAGTGCATTGATACCTGAAAGTTTATGTTCCTGAATTTTTTTTTTCAATTCACTTTTATTGTAGGTTTATTTCAATATTTTATTTATTATATATTTTTTGATTTGATTTAAAGTATGTAAAGAAATATGAAAAGGTAAAATGTATTTTCCTGATTTCATCATTATCGTCATTTTCAACAATATTGATCCACTGCACGATGAAAATCTCCCCATGTTTAATCACTTTCTCCAATCTCCAGCTTCTTTTCTCCACATTATTCCTGCACATTTCCTTACTTCATTTATCTATCCATTTCTTATGTAGTACCATTCTACTTTTTTTACAATTTCTTGGAATTTAGTTTAAGATTTCGACTGTCAATCTACTATCATATCTTCTAGTAATATGTCCACCCCATTTCAGTCTCTTAATTCTTTCAATAATGTCAGAAACACTTGTTTGTTCTATCACCCATGTATTTCATTTTTAATCATTTCTATTTCTAATATATACCTCTTCACATTTCCCTGAGTGGTCCAAAGTTTCTATACTGTTCTTTTCTTAAATTTCCAAGGTTTATATCCATAAATAAGAACTGGTAAAACACATTTTTAGAAATCTTTCTTTCAAACAAAGCACTCAACCCAAGTTTAATTCTATAATTAATTTTACTCATTATGTTTTCATCTGTATTAATAATCTCACCAAGATATTTGTAATTATTAACCCCTAATTTATAAGTATCACTTTTTATTTTCTTCTTTTGAGAAAATCAGTTGAACATTACTTTAGTCTTTTTAGCATTTATCTTTAGTCCCACTTTCTTATTTTCATCTACTTAGTGTTGCAATATTTCCTATATCTCTGAAACATTATTTGCAACAGAAAGAAATAATTATATCATCTCTAAAATGTAGATAACATCACATGATCACCATCTCATACTAGCACATAATTGTTGTAAACAAAGGCAAAACTCTCCATGCAGTAGTGTCACCCTGTGCCAAACAGAGTAATCAATGGATGTCAGAAGGCTTGTGCATAAAATCCCTATCTAGTGCCTACTCATCGAATATCCCCAGACTAGTTTCTGGCTTGTGACTATCATCAGTGAGGAGCCTTGGATCTGAGAGCACTGCACCTAGATCTTAGGATCTAATGCAACCCTCCAGCAGCCACCTAAACTAGTCTGGGGATATTGGATGAGTAGGCACTAGATATGGTTTTTATGCACAAGCCTTCTGGCATCCATTAATTACTGTGGTTGGCACAGGGTGGCACTACTGTATGGAGAGTTTTGCCTTTGTTTAAAATCTAGATAACTTAAACAATCTTCATGTACTTTTATTCCTTTAAAATTCCTAAGTTAATCCACAAAATACTTCTTTGCAAAACGGCTGTAAAACATTTTTGAGATATTGAGTCACTTTGTCCTATACTCTTCTTAATGTTAATCTTTATAGTATCACTATGTAATATATTCATTGCTGTTGCATTTTAATAAATATTTTTCATAATATGGCAATATCCTGAATCTACTTCATTCAATGTGTTAATCTCTAAAGAAATACTTATAGAATTAAAGGCATAATGGTAACTCATAATCATTGATTCTTTCTATAACTTCTCTCCATAATTGTTTATGAACCACTGTGCTAAATCCACTATAAAATTTATCTTGTTCTTTTGATCGACTAAAATCCAAAGTTCGCTGTAAACGAGTTGTAATTAATTTAGTAAAGTTTTTATATAGAAGTAATAAAAGATTGATCTGTCTGTAATTTCTGATACCCTTTTATTCCCATTTTTAAATATTAATATTAGTTCTGAATTCTTCCAATTACCTGATACATCTTTATTATTTATATATTTGGTATAGAGCTTTGCCAATATGTTTTTCACTTGCTTCTTTATTGGAGTTCTTAATAGTCTATCAGTAACCTTTTTATTAATTTTGTTCAAATATGAACCATGTTCAAAATCTGTTAATATTTTAAAACCATTTGCACGTTCTAATTTCAATTCTTTGGAATATTTCTGATGAGGAAGAATATCAAGTATGGATAATGTTTTTTTAATAATTTATGTCTAATAGGTATTTCATATCGATGATGACTTCTTGTATAGAATTTATTAAAAACATTTGGATGCTTCCGTGTCCATTTCCATTTAACATATTTTTCAGTAAAAGAAATTCATCATATAAGGTTTTTCATTTTCTTCAAACTTCACAAATCTATATTATCTTTCTCATTTCTAACACCCTAACCAAATTTACTTACAATACTATTAGCTTTCCATTGTTTACCAATTTTAGCATTAAGAGTCTCTCTTGACAGTTTTAAATTGTTGTTTTATCTAATCAAAAGTCTTTTGTACATTCTTATAAAAATCCTGTATTTTTTCATTACAATGAGAACTAGTTTGGATTTAAACTGGAAATATCTGCAAATTTGGAATCTTTCATTAAGTCTAACCAATTGTCAGTCTTCACTTCCACTTTTTATTTATAATAAATTCTACTTCGTTTGTGCTTTCAATATTTGTGATTTAAATCAAGTAACTCTCCATCTTCTAACTTTGCAAGGTCCAGTAATATCCCACTTAATATTAGACAGTTTTTCTTTCAAATCGGCAGTTTTGCTTTTTTTAAAAACTGAACTACAGGTATGTTACCTAAATAAAAGGTTGTCATCATATAGCAGCCTGAATCTACATTCAGAGGATTCTTTCTATCTCCATCTTAATTCATCAATGACTACTTGGGTTCATGAACTTATAGCTTCCTGGTAATAAGGGACTTAATTTCGTTTTGTCTGTCATCTTCATTCATGCATACATTCATTCTTCCATTCAAAAAACACATCTTATATTTCAGTTAAAAACTATTAGGTGACTAAAAAGAAAAACTATGACATTACTTGATTAAAACTCAAAGTAAATGGGCCAATAAGCTTATCTCATTGGCTGTTGTATGTTTGTTGGCAGCCCATTAATGTTTTATACTATAAAATAATTATATAACAACAATATCTGCAATGACACCTGGAGTGGACATGGAATTTGCCCTGCTCAGTTACTTCAGGGTTTCCAAGGTAAATCAAAGGGTCTCTTTTTTAGCAGCAGTCTTTTCTGCAACTCTTTCGGAAATAGATGTTCTCATTTTTATTCAAAACCTATACTCTAAATATTGAGTAAAATCATTTGATTCCAAGAAAAATAAAATCAGATTCTTATTAAGCGGTTTTAAATTCTTCGTTTTCTAATAATAATAAAAAATAAGAGTTTTGATTTGCAACTAACAAGAAATAGTAAGTTTGTTATAATTATAATATTCGGGTTAATGACTTTTTGTGATATTGATCCCTAGCCTATTAGTTTATGCATATTGGAGTGTAATTATCATTTATTCACATTTTAAAAGTAAATTGGACTAATATTCTCAATTATTGGTCATTTTTATTAAAATTGTGAATTTATTATAGTAGTTAACATGTTTATTTAATAAGTTTTCATCGCTATTATGTATGGTAAACTTTGTTTTTATAAATAAAATGTTTTAATTACAGTTAATCCTGAATGAATGTTTAATAACTTTATATATATTGCTACTTTTATATTTAGTCATAAACCTTCACCTATTTTGAATGGACTGTTAGATAAAGTTCTAGATATTAAAAAATAAATTCTTTATTAATAAATCTTATTTAAAATAAAATGAATTATTTTTATTTATAAAAAAAAAAAAAAAACAGGCAAATAAGATATATATATTTTATAAGAATCATTTAATAAAAATAAATTGATTTTAGATAGATAGATAGATAGATAGATAGATAGATAGATAGATAGATAGATAGATAGATAGATAGATAGATAGATAGATAGATAGATAGATAGATAGATAGATAGATAGATAGATAGATAGATAGATAGATAGATAGATAGATAGATGGATAGATGGATAGATGGATAGATGGATAGATGGATGGATGGATGGATGGATGGATGGATGGATGGATGGATGGATGGATAGATAGATAGATAGATAGATAGATAGATAGATAGATAGATAGATAGATAGATAGATAGATAGATAGATAGATAGATAGATAGATAGATAGATAGATAGATAGGGAGGGAGGGAGGAAGGGAGGTGGTGGGGTAGGTAGGTGGATGGTTGGGTAGGTATATAGGTAGGTGGGTGGGTAGTAGCATGGTTACATAAGTAGTTATATAGATAGATAGGCAGGTAGATGAGTAGATAAAAAATGAATGACTAAGTTAGCAATAGATAGGTGAGTGAGTAGGCAAATAACATTTTTCAATTTATTAGTCTGTTTATAACTCATTTTCTTATCTTTTTTGGCGTCCAGATAATATTAAGTGAATATCTATTTATTGATCAATAATTTGTTAAATAGACTGACTAAGATCCATCGACCTGAAAATAATTTCTAAGATCGCTTTGAAATACTCAGTTATCTGAAAAGAGAATTCCAAGATAGTTTACTCTCCAGATGATATGCAAAAATATTATTTATTACATCATAATATTTTTTATCTATTTATAAAACACGTATTAAAATAACAAACTGCTCCAATCCACAATTTTAATAGCAAACAGATCAAATATATTGCATTGGTTTTTATACTATAATTTATATGTCAATATTTCTTAAACGTATTCATCTAATTATGTCATCTTCAGGTTAATTAACAATTAGTACTAATCATTAATTAAACCACACATTCATCACTAGATATTTTCTAACTCAGTTACTAACATTTTTATTATTAACTAGTATCATTTATATTTAAGTCTTTTCCCCCATTCGTGTATTATCTTGGATACAGTACCAAACATTCAGTCTTACATCAAGTTAAAACAAATTTATGCTATCCAGTTATCTCGCGAATCTTAGAAATGATTTTGCCAGAAAAGAAACGAATTGCTACTTTATTGAAAATTTGAATAAATGCCTAATGTTTACCACTGTCTCATTTGTTTATAAATTTTAGTGTTGATATTTTTTTATTTGTTCACTATTTCTTTTTTGTATAATGTATAAATAAAATAAGGATGTTATTTTGTTGTATGCCTAGATATATAAAAAAATAGGTGAGCAAAGACGGTTTGAATTTCGCACTGGTAGATAGATGTGATAAAAATTGAATGCTTTATTGCTTTGAAAGTGAAAGAACTAAACATAATCTGTGGTCATTAACCTATAAGGTTTGATATTCTATCCCTGAAGTAAATTACACAAGAAAATGGTTGTGATATTAGGGGAATTTAGATTAGGAATGCATTGATAAAACCAAACAAAAAATTGTTAATGGACATTTACAGAGAAGGTATATTTTTAAATATTCAGTTTATTACTGTTCAGCATGATTTTGATATATCATGTATTTCAAATTCATAACTTATAATAATATGACACTAGAGATATTGCTATTAGTGTATATGTAGTGATTAATTAGCTACTCAAAAATTTAAAAATTTATTTTAATAGCCCACATCTTTGCCAGAGAGATACTTGTATTTTTTGTAACGATTGAAAAATGATCATATGAATATGATATACATGATATATTGAAAACATGCTAGGCAGTAATAAAATTGAATATTTAAATATATACCTTTTCTGTATTTGTGGTCGTTTATTATGTTAGCTCAGAAAAGGACATAATTTATAGTAAAATTACAAACAAAAAATTGAAAATGTTTCTATAATGCAACAATTAGTCACCCTTTATGAAGGTTCATAAATGGATAGAATCTGGATCCTACCTTGAGTGGGCACATTATAGCTACTGCTATCAAATTGTCAACATGTGCATAGATGTTCAGGTTCTACTTCATATGGAGAAGAAAGATTTTTAATGAAATGAATATATAGTAAGAAAGAATGATTTGATTTTCTATGCTGGTAGGTATGGCAGCAGTGAGATGAAGTATACATAAGGAAAAAATATAGAAAATATATCTCTACAGTGCAAAGATCATTTATTCTTTCACAAATAGAAATAACCCAGTCCCTACCCTTGTTTGATAATGGTGTAGTAAAAGTTATTTAACATGACATACAGAATTAGGATTACATAAAGTTTAAAAAGTTTGTGGGGGGGGGGGGGTATGTGCACAATGAAAGGAAAGTATTTTACTGTTAATACTAGTGAATGGTTGTGAAATTATAGCGCTGGAAAAAAGATTTCAGGGATAAAAATTTCCAAAAATATCTTTACAATGCAATAATTATTTACCCTTTCACAAGCTGTTTGTAAAATGTATGCATAGTGAGAATGAGTGATTTTCATTTTTACTCTAATTTTATTGTTATGATGAGGGGTAAATGAGATGGAGAGTCTCAGTAATAAACCAAACCAAATTATTCAAAAACATATAGTATTATTTGTCATTTATAAATTAAAAAGACCTATTCATGCAGGAAAGTACTGGAACAATGATTTGTCAATGAGATGTGAAACAGAAATATTAATTCGAAAATAATGAAGCGATACAAATAACACTTATTTTTTGTCATTAATTTTGAGATCAAATAAATTAAAGAAGAGCTGTGCCATAAACCAATACCTGTGAAAATAATGAACTGAAAGTATCTTTAATTATTATAGTGATATAAACTTATTATCTAAGCAAATACTAGTTTTATAAGTTGAGGCAATAGGATTTAATTTGTACCAGCACTGAATATGAAATGTGTAAAGGTACTTAAACATTTTTTTTAATTAATCCCAGGATCCTGAAAAACTTTTGATAGTATATATTCCTTGGAAAATATTTCTGTTAATTGTATTTCAAAAATATATAATTCAGTAGAGCAATTAATCCCCTCCAAAAACGTTATTTCTTTTAAAATTCATTTGATTTTTTGATTTTAATTTTTATAGATATATTTTAAATTTATTGTTTCTTTAAAAACTATTATCTCTAGCCCAGGTATAAAAATTAAAACTCAGTTAAAGATTAATATATTTATAAATTCATGGCATAATTAATTTTATCTTTCTTTTCCTTATGTAATTTATTTTTAAGATATATTTAAACCTTCCACTCCATATATGAATAAAGATATCTTAAACTGCAAATGACCCTGCTGTCAGAATGTGTATGTATGCTTAACAAGCAATCATCAGTTGGCCCAGGTCTCATTTATCTTTTTCAGATGCCTCATATTTCGTAAATCTATAGCATAATTGAAATTTTAAGTATATCTTTTACACATGGAAAAAAAATATGAAGTTTTAATCTGTAACGGAGGGTTAAGTTTATATCTAGGCTAGAAATAACTTCTAGTTTAATAAATAATTAATAATTATTATAAATGTGTTTATCTGAAATCCTTTGTATCAAAGTCGTAACTACAGAAGGTTTAATACTTGTAAATCAAATAGTGAACAAATGATAAAGATATATATATATATAATCAAAACTACCCCAAATCTAAAATTAAACCAGACCAGCATAAAAATAATATTAAAACACAACCTAAGGTTTCACTGCTACAAGCAGACTTCTCAAGTGTAAAGAACTACAAAAAACTACACAATATATATACTATTAAAAACTACCCACAAATCCATTCACTTCCCATCCACCCTTTATATTAAAAGAACTCTTAAAAAAGTTAATTGCTTCAGAATAATAAATTTTCAATAATAAAGACTCTTTAATTCTTCTTTTGATTTCATTTCTCTCAAAGAAAACAACCTTAGCTTCATCAAAATCAATAGTGTGGCCTGTATCTTTTTCTTGGACATACAAAGCAGAACTAAGATATCTTTTTAATTCTACTTTTATGAACCTTTATTCTTTCATTTAAACTCAAACTACTCTGACCTGTGTAAACCTTCTTACAAAATAAACAAGGAATAAAATATACTACACCAGGAATAGTCTTTCTATCAAAAACTTCTTTTGTATTATTTAATAAATTATTCAATGTAACACCCCTTTTCCAAGCAATTTTCTTATTTCCAAACAATTTACTATTTCTACACACAATTTTATAAGAAGACAATTTAAATGGCAAAGAAATAAAATCATATTTTTCTTTAACCTTTACATCCTTACAAATATTACTATTAAATAAAATACTTTTAACAAATTTATCAGAGTATCCAACACTCAAGTAATCTTTATAAAATTGATATTTCTGAAACAAAGCTACCCCACTAGAATTATTTAATTTAATATTCCTATGACAATAATTCCTTAAAGCAGCTACTTTATGAGATACAGACTGATAGCTATCAGGTTTAATTATAGATTTAATTCTTTACTTTTAACTAAATGACTGCACAATAAACAATTAGTTTCTATATTTCTAATCACCAAAAGATCTAAAAATTTTAACTTACCAAAATCTAACCCCCCCCCACTCCTTCTAACACAAATTTTATAGAAGGATCAAAACAATTAAACTCATTTACAAATTCCTTCAATTTATCATTCTCAACTACAAATAAACAATCATCAACATATCTGACAAATAATTTTACATATAAACAATTCTTTTTAATAATAATTTCCTCTTTCATAAAACTAATATAAACTGAACATACTAAAGGAGAAATGATATAACCTATTATCCAACCTTCGTTAATCTTATAAAAATTACCTTTATTAATAAAATACATAGAATCTTCCAATAACAACAGCAAATCTTTAAGAACCTTAATTTTATTTTTTGATAAAGAACTTTTCTTAATCAATACAGACAAAATAACATCAATACTGCTTAACCTATTAACAGACTGATACATATTTTCAATATCTAAACTTTCAAATACCCAATTACTTTCCATTTTGATGAAGCTAAGGTTGTTTTCTTTGAGAGAAATGAAATCAAAAGAAGAATTAAAGAGTCTTTATTATTGAAAATTTATTATTCTGAAGCAATTAACTTATTTAAGAGTTCTTTTAATATTAAGGGTGGATGGGAAGTGAATGGATTTGTGGGTAGTTTTTAATAGTATATATTGTAACAGAATTAATGATGTTCAAAAGATAACTAAGTAAAGGAGTTCATTGTAACAAAATTAAAGGTCGCTCAAATAACTATTACCATATCTGAGTAGTCTACAATATATAAGATCATAATATTTAAAATAATGTTGGATTTCTCAATATCCAAATATCAATAATTATAAGCAAATTATTAATAACAAGTATTATAACTCAGGTATACAGACAGTAGGTTTTATCCACTTTCATTTCTTGGTTTGATGTTAAGTGCATGTTTAAACAAATACTAAGTGAATATGGTCTAGCAGGGCGCCACTAGATTATCTGAATCTAGACACGGTTATATCTAATAACCTTTTCACAGGTACCGGGTTTGAATCCCTTCTTGGTACTTTATTTCTAATAAAATGGGAGATTTTGCTTTTTGAGCCATATCACTATATGCACTAATATTTAGGTAAAAGTAAAACATCTATAAACCAAAGTGGAGTATATTAGACATAAATCATTTCTCAGATCTTAACATAACAAATGTGTTTCAATATTTTTATAAGTTTACTAGCTCAGATTATATATAACTAATTTAGGATGGCAATTCACTCATCCTTGCATGAAATAGATGATGGGATGTGGTTATAATAATACTAAGAGATCACTAAATATTATGAAATTAATATTTATTTATGGCCTTTAAACAGTTAAACAGCTCATTAATTAAAACATTGATGACGATGATGATGATGATAATAATAACGATAATGACAAGGGTTTCAACTACAGCTCTAGGACTAAGCCTAAACATAAAACTAATTTTTATAAAGAAATTCATAATTATTGCTTAATTTTAGCATACTTACTTATATCTTAAATAACTAATATTCAACCACTGATGATGATGAATAATCACACTTAACAAAGACTACACTTAATGAAATATATACGCCTCGTTTAATAAAACAAACTAATATTTATTACTGCATTTCTAACATATACATAAAAATTTCTAGATAAACATGAAAATTGACATGAATAATAATAATAATAATAATTGATTATATAACAATCCTCAGATTAATTTCAAGTTCTTCCCCCTTTCCCTTCAAATGTATTTTGTATTAAGTTGGATGTCACATTGACCATGATTTTCACTCCATGAGAAAAGTATTTCAAGAAAAAAAATATTATCTGCTCATTAGCACACATACTTTATAAATCTAACATGTAAGTAGAATGTTAAAAAAAAATGTTAATAGAATTGAAAGAGCAAGTTTTAGAAACAAGTTTTAAATTATTGTCTCCCCCCTCTCTTCTACCTCTGAAATGCTATACTTAACTTGAAACAAAATAATCTAATATTCTAATACTACTTGTTACTTCACATTCACTCGCAATTATACACATATAAAAATATTATTATGTATGTGCGTGTTTTATCCCATAATAACAAAATATTATTTAAAACCAAAATAATAATAATATATTAGTTAAAACTAAAATCATAATACCATAAAAAAAAATTGTTTTACACATTAATATTTTTCATAACTGTAAAATTAATAAACAAATAATTTTGATACATTCAAGATCATTTATGAAGCTCAAAGTTATTATTAGTAAGACATTCTTGTTTTTAATCGATCTGAATAGTCTTTAAAAGTTCTTTAAATAAAATATACCACTTTATTGCTAAAATGTTTATTAAGACTCTGATATCATAAAGAAAATAGATATAAAAAGTCATATTACCGATCTTTTGTTTGTGGTGAATTTCCAAGGGTTCAAACTTGTCTTGTATAATGTCTATATTTCTGCAGCTACCATTTCCGTTTTATGTGGGAACAATCTCTTTCTTGAGGTGTATAACTATTTGATGATGATGACTCTATTGAGGTTATTTGCTTTAGTGGACAATTTGGAAATCATTATATTAATTTTTCTTCTCTTCCTGTCAAGCATGATTCTTAGTGGATGAAATACAGCGGTTGTTTTCACATTTATAAATTTTCTTGAGTTTAAAATCAGTTGCTGGAACAATTAATTGGACTTGATGATTAATATTTATCAGTAGATTAATTCATCTTTCATCGAATGCAGGTGAATGCTTTCTTCCTTCTATTAAAAACATCTTATTTCTCTGGTCAGTTGAAAGGTGTAGAATATTATTTTAGACAAGACATCTTTTCTTTCCTATGTGATGTGCAGCTTCCCCCAGATGGTCCAGCAAAGATGGGACATACATATAATTTTTCTAGCCAGCCATTTCTTATATTTTCAACATTCAATTTAATAGTCTAATAATCTGAATCATAATCACAATAATAATAATAATTCCAGACAGCTTTTTATATCCAATTTTTAGCTAACTTAACCAATCAGAGATAGCGTCACTTGCTATTTTTGGACAAATTCATTTTAATTAGATCTCTAATTTATTTTCAACTAAATTATTTTTCAACTGAAAAGTTTAATCCTTTTTCCAGACACTTTTGTTTTAAAAAAAAATAGACTTAATCCTTATTTCCTTTCTTTTTTTTTACATCTAGGTAACATTTCAAATCTTTGAGCTTCCTTCTTTAGATCTTAAGATAAGACAATTTCAAAATTAGAGTTCCCACCCAAATTAAGCTCCCAAAGTGACAAACAATCATTTACAAAAAACAAAATTGCTACAAAGATAGATATCTGATTAAACAGATTTCCTCTTTTAACATAAAATTGTACAAAAAAAATAATTTGACAGATTTAATCCTTCCTTTTCTTTCAATATTTAATAAATGTAAATTTCTGTATGTAATGTACACACATCCTTCATTATTTCAAATCATTCATAAACTAACATTAAATAATATAATTGCTAGCTTAGTAATTATAACCCTATTATTTAATTAAATTTGTAACTTTTAAATCCCAATTACAATTATAGAAAAGAAAATAGAAGTATAGAATAAGATATTAGAATTGATCAAGCATAGGTTAGTTTTAAAGAAAGTTAAAATGTTGAATATTTGAAATATAAAACAATTAAATAGTTTACACATACATTGCCTATACGTATGCATTATAACTTTGCTTTTTAAAGAAAAATTAAAATTTTAAATATTAAATGTGTGTACTGCTCTTTTTGAGATTTATTAACACACAAACAAGTAAAGCATATAATTGTTGTCCCACTCTTTCTGTCTAAAGCGTTTAAGATTTTGATCTGGTAGGGTTTGAACTTGGATGCCCTACAGCTTCTTTTATGGTTATATAAAAATGTGATGATGATTTTTGGTTTACCTTTTCTACATGCACATTACTATAAATTTAGCTAGTGACTAAATTGTAATGGCACAATATATTGTGTAGTTTTTGTAGTTCTTTACACTTGAGAAGTCTGCTTGTAGCAGTGAAACCTTAGGTTATGTTTTAATATTATTTTTATGCTGGTCTGGTTTAAATTTAGATTTGGGGTAGTTTTGATTTTATATTGACTAGTTTAGCTTTATGCTTGTAATGTATATATATATATATATATATATATATATATATATATATATATATATATATATATATATATATATATATATAAAAACAAAAAAAAAATAAAGACTTATAAATCCAATAAATAATATAATATTTCAACCAGAGGACTGGTTTTCATCAGAAAGAAAAAAATACACAGTCTTTCTGATGAAAACCAGTCCTCTGGTTGAAATATTATATTATTTATTGGATTTATAAGTCTTTATTTTTTTTGTTTTTATATGTATTTCCTTTGGTTAGTTTGTTATATATTAATATTTTGATATATATATATATATATATATATATATATATATATATATATATATATATATATATATATATATATATATATATATATAGATAGTGTGATTTAGCAAAAAATGAACATCTTGGGAATTATATATCTTTTTCAAATATCTGTATTCATATGTTTCAAGAATGACTTCAAAAAATACAGTCTAACTGTTTCAACATGGCTGGTATTATAATAAATAATTTCATTTGGAGATTGGAGAAGGCTGTTTAAAATTGTCAAACCAAATACATGAAAATTAAAATGTAAAGCAATAAAGCATATAAATAGAAAAATAAACTTATTAAGAATAAAATAAATAAATGTGTATTTTTTTAAATTTGAGGGGGGGTCAACTAAATAATAGATAATAATCAAAGAATTAGTTATTTAAGAGTTTTTAAGAAGCACTGAAAATGACAAACCTGAAGCCTTTAATTACAAACGTCAATGTCTAGAATTGCAATCTTACTACTGCAATGAATTATATAGAGAATAATTATGTTACTAGTATCAACATAATATGGCTTTGTTATCTTACTTACATGTCTCGTAACATGTCTCGTAAAGTAATTCTATTCTCTCTATTTTACAGCCATCTATTGTATGTCTGAATGATCATTGGACACGAGATGGCATGCTATAATGTCTATGTTCTAGACTGAACTTTGGCAATGCCAAATTTGGAAATCAAAACCTAAACTATTACACTTGCATATCTTTTAATCACTTCTTGTTCAATCAAACAGCCTAAAATCTAAAAAAAAAAACATTTTGAATCCAACCCAATTAGTTTGCATGCATATTATATATATATATATTGATTTCATATTAGATCATTTTTACTTTTCTACTTTTTGTTTAGTAAGATTAATATTAACATTATGTCCCAGAGCAGGGTATCATGAGAAAAACTTCTCTTAGAAGCACATGAGTAACTTGATAAAACCATATAATGTTATTATTGGTCTCTTAAAAATTATATAAAATGTGACCTAAGATTCGTATAATTATGCAAGGAATTAGGTTTAAGTTCAAAACCTTAAGATTTATTAGCTTGCATAGTATAAATAAATGAAAAGTGACTGCTCAATATGTAATAGATTTAGTTTAAGCTTTAAATCCTAAATTCTCATTGACAAAATCCAGAAACTGATTGGAAAATGTGGATATCAGAGTTCAATGTCATCTGGTAAAAATGAAGAAAATGTCTCTTGCAAATTAATTTCTATTGTATGATTTAAATTGTTTTTATCAGTTGTAATTTAGTATTAAGGTGAAAAATATGAAAGTTAAAAGTCCCAGATTGAAACTCAGACTGTTACTTTTGAGTGAATCAAGACTTTGATCGTCTTTTTTATTATTTACCATTCATAATGCTAGTGAGATTTCTTTTATCTTTAGAAAAGTCAATCTAAACTTAAAGTATTAGAAATAATTTTAAAGACGTTTAAGTAAACTGTTTTTAGATAATTACTTGTTGGTGGGAGGAAGTAATCATTTTCATTGCAACATCTCATAACCATATTGTACTCTTCTTTTATTATTTAAACTAATAAGTTGAGAAAGTGCATATTTAATATATTATCAATATCAGTTTACAAAAAATCAACTCATACAAACAGATATCTTAATTTTAATTATACATCATCCTAAACAAATATTTCCTTTCACCAAAAAATCTTTTGATGAGAGCTTGTAGTTTGTCTGATAAAGATCATCTTACTTAAGAAATAGAACAAAAAATATTCTATTTTTTAAGTTACAATAAAAACATCACATATAAAGCATTATGTAGCACCGATACTAAAAAGAAGAAAGAGGATAAAATTGATAATTCAACTAGTTATGGAATGGTTTTACCTTATATTAAAGGAATCACTGATAAGACAGTAGAAGACTATGGTGTTTTTTTCCATAAACCTAAAGACAGAATACTTTTGGAATACCAGAGTTTTTATGAGAGTCCATGTTTACAATGCTTTAGAAGGTAGGTAGGTCAAGCTAATAAATGAAATAATAATTTAGGAACACAAAATTGTCTTTAATCAGAAGTTAAATACATCAGCTTTTACTTCACATTTTTTAGAAATTAGTCACAAACCTGATTTTGATAATGCTAAAATATTTGCTAATTTGGAAAAGCATAATTTGAGAACCATGAGGGAGACAATTGAATTATTAAAAAGATCAAATGGTTTAAATGTAACTGATGAAGCACAATGTATTTTAACCTTATGAAAACCAGTAATTTTATCCCTTCTAATACAAATGTGAAATCAATTAGTGGTAAAACTGAAGAAAATAAAAAATATTTAATTCACAAATCCTGAATGCTCAATGACTTCATGCTCAACTCATTCTTTTCCTCACACTCAATCTTGTTACTAAATGAAATTTAACACTTTTTCTTTGAAAGTTAACCTTGACAATGGAAGATGCTATTTCACTAAAATGTTGGGAAGTAACAAAAATAATCCATCGTTTAAGCCAAAAACTACTTTATTTATATTACATGATCATGAAAACATTAGAGATAAAGAGAAACTTTAAGCTTTGTTGTTATCAAGAAATTATCATTTACTACTAATAGACAATCAAGTATATACTGATATAATAGGTCTTTTGTTGGGGGTCTTTTGCTTCAGTAAAAGAGTATCCTTTACTTCAACAAAAGATCCTAACCAAAGAACTATTATAGGTTTAAGAGAAACACCTTCTTAGTCTTAGGAATTGTCAATTAGTGGTGATTGATAATTTCTTGGTAACAACAAAGGTTAAAGTTATTCTCTGTTTAATGGATATTAGTTCCTCATTTCTATTCATTATTATAACGACAATCCATAGAAACATTTAATTCAATATATTATACTGTATTTGTTTTGGTACAAGTTGCATTGGCATTTTAAAATGTTAAATTACCAAATTCCTGAAAGGAAAATAATATTTTTCTTTTTAAATATCTGATTGTAATTTTTTTGACAATATATGTTATATGTATATATTTTTTTAAGTTAAAGAAATTAGAAAGATATAAAGTGAATAACAAAATCTTACTTGGATTTTTTTCTACAATAAGAATTTTTATCGCAAAACAATTATAAATACTTAAAGTTAAAATCACAGCATTTTTTCACTGTAATTAAAGATAGTGACCAAAGGGATAAAAGATGATTTTGAAACAAAAATAAAATAAATTTTGTCAAAGTTAACATGTGTCAACAGGATGTGGGTGGCGCACTAAGAACCAGTGAGTATAAAAAAAATACATTGTGCATCATGGTCTTAGATCTTTGTCTTCTTTTGTCTGATGTTAAATGTGACTTGAAATAGCTATTTGATACAAATTAATGTTCTCTGTGAGGTCATATAAAATGTTCCAAGCTGATCTCACCAATTACTTAATCATTGGAACATGGGTGAGTAGAGAGGAGTTCATTGGCCAATGTTTTTTTTCCTACCTTAAGTTGAAATAATGTCATGAGTGAAGTCATAGCCTACTTGAAGTTTTGAACATGGACTACCTACAAGCTGTAAGAAGAATTCACAATAGACCCCACTCAGGACTAACAAACCCATGCATGGTAACTTACTGGTAAGAAACTTTATTGCATAAATTTAAGTGATCACTTTCTCTTGAACTATAAAGATAAAAAATGCTGAGTTGAATCAGACTGAGAAAAATCTGAATCTTAGAAAACACGGTGTTTAATAGACATTTGAATTTATGTTTTATATTGTTATTATAACTTAATAAATCATAGAAATATAACTTACATTTGTCTATTTCAATTTGTTATTAATAAAATAATATTATTTCATTCAACAATTATTACTTTACCAAGTAAATTTCCAATGCTGTATTAGAAAATACAATCCTCTGGGTGTAGCACATAATTTTAGAATAGTATCTAATAAAGTCAGGGGGTAGGCCAATGGATTCTTGTATAGAATTCTGGCACTTTTCAACTAAATTAAAAGCTGGTTCTGTCCTCAATTATTATTCAAGTTTAGTTAGGTTAAGTGGATTGTGTGACCAGAAAAAATAATTGCACTTGATAAAATTAGCTGACATTTGAATGGGTGAATTAGCAAATCGAATGTAATTTGGTCTCAGAATAAAAAGAATATAAATTGTATAAGTCCTAAAATATACCACTGTATGGTACAATGTTATCCAACATGGATGCATAAGAGTCATAATAGTACTTAGAACATGAGATAAAAGTAAAAATTATAAAATAATAACATCTTAAAAATAAACATTGTTTAAAAAAAATCGCATGTATAGATAGGGGGAAAAGAATAGGCAAAATGATGGAAAACAAAATAGCTCAGAAAGTAAAGTGACAATAGGGGGAAGGACCTTGGCAATTGTTTTAGTGAAATATAAATAATAAAATAAAAACTAATTAAGATATATGAGATAGAAATAGATGTATATGGAATTAAGAAATAAAAAAAAATAGTAAGACTGGCAATAGAAATGAAAACAGTAAACAATGTCATTTGTGAATGGGATAGTGAGACAATAAATTTTGCATCCCAAGAATGCCAAAAACTACAATATGAATTAATAATATTGAAGTGCATGCATTGTTTGACTCTGGTAGTCAAATATCAATCATGTCTGAGACTGTATATGGATGCATGATGCAAAATCCCTTCATGTTCAAACTCTGCCAGTGAGAAAACCCCTAGTAACATTGGCCAATAATAAAAAGGCCCAACTAGAGAAAAACAAGTGTGGGTATGAGTAAGGGTAGGAAAGAGAGTATCCAACATTGCTGATATTGAAAGGACTTGTACATGATGTAATATTAGGATCAGACTGCATGCACAAAACACAGTGTCTGATCAACTATAAAGAAGGCAATATCACATGTGGATGAAAAGTAGTCAAGTTTAGGTCAAAAAAAGAACATTGCCAAGAGAAGTATACAGTATCCAATATAATACAGAGAGGGCACAAGAAGATATATGAATTAAGGGGAAAACAGATAAATGGTGGTGAGAAAAGGCATGGAAAGAATTATTAGAGAGATGTAGTGCAAATTTTTCAGATAGGCCAGGGAGAATTAAGGTCTATGAGCACCAAATTAACATTATCAATGGCATATCATATGCATGATATTATCCAGTTCCTCATCAATATAGAACAGAGGTTGAAAAACAGTTGTCACAAATGGAGGACTATGGGATTATAACAAAGGGATCATCACCAAATAACATTCCATTAGTGATAGTAAAAAAAGGATGGGTCAGTAAGATTAAGCTTAGATGTTAGACAATTGAATAGAATTACCTGGCCTGATCAGAATGTTCCTTCACCTATAAATGAATTATTAAGAGGTTCTATGATAAAGAATTTTTTTCAATATTAGACTTGACTGCCAGTTACTTCCAGATTAAACTACACTCAGCAGACCATAAGTGTACAGCTTTCAGATATAATGGCATATCTTACCAGTTTAACAGAATGCCATTTTCACTGCAAGCAATGAGGGAATATTATAAATGCATGTCCAAAACTTAAATGTAAACATTGTGACCTAGAGCAAGCTGAAGTCATCAATGTGGAAAGATCCCAGTGATTAACAAAGAATTCACTCCTCAAACGACAAGTGAATCAACTACAATATGTAATAATCAAAATAATCCAATTAAGGACTAAGCAACAGAAGGTCAAAATATCTCCAGAATGTAATCAATAAATGATGAAGATAAATCAGCATTACAACAAATTAACTCGTCTCGGCAAGAAATAAGTGATTGCCAGAATCACAAACAATCCACAACACCCCTTAATAAAACTGTGCAAGATATTATAGACTACCTAGTGCCTTTCCTCCTTCCTAGACTTGAAAATAAATATCACTGCCAAGCAAAAAACAGGCAGACCATGGAGCAAACAAAGTAGGAAAAATGGAGTGGTATTTACTAAATTCAATGAAGATGATATGCTCTAGACTTTAGATTATAAAAGAAAATATGAAAAACAAATATGAGTTCAATAAATACAGAGTTTGAATGCACTTAAGATGAAGGCCTTAGCACCAATAGAAAAGTAAATGTGCAACACCTATCACAGGAGGGAGGGGGTAGAGTCTTGAGACTAATAAATTATTTCTCAGAATTTGTGTAAGTTATTTAAGTCACATAGAATTACAATCTAGTTATGGCAACACATTTGTTCTTGAGTGAAACTGTAATGAGAATAAAAATAGGATCATTTAATATTGAGGATTAAACTCACCAGAAAAAAAACATTAATTAGTAAAATGACTTGAAATTGCACAGCCTCATTTTCTAGCACTAGTTGAAACAAAAATTTATAATAAATCTCAGATTAATTCATCTAACTATCTTAATAATCAAGGATACTTGGCATTCTCATAAGCATCATTCTCACCCTCAGCAGGCACAGGAGTAGTGGTAATGAAAACGTGCCCCTTCTATTCATTTAAAATAATATATGTAGATGTGCACATATCTTATTTTATAAAACAGTTATATTGAAAGTAGCATTTGTCTATATACCTCCAAATCACAAAGCAATTAATAAAGTTATTCAAACTATAAACTCCAAAATAGCATCCTCATCACATCCACTAATTTTACTTGTTTGATTTCAACATGTCATATAATAGGTTTATCACAAAATGGATGCACTTACTAGCTATACCCCTCATGAGTGGAGAAGGCTATCTCCCACAGAATTTAGTCACCTTTAATAATGGCAGTTTTTCATCATTAATTAACCTGGTTTTTTTACTCACCAGTGTTGCATCACATAATCAGCCTAACAACAAAAAACTCATTTTTATCAGACCATTCTGCAATTATTGTTTTACTGAAAAATAATTTTATACACAGATCAATAACATTTATTGGAAACACAATTAGAGTACTCCTTCCATATCAAATCCAAAAATATTTATTCTCAGAAATATATTTCTTTTTTTCTAACTTCACAATAATGAAATGGTTCCAGTGCAAACATGCATTGCCTTTGTTAACATTATTTCATATACAATTGAGGTCATAAAAAAGCCATACCAGTCCCCTCAAGACTTCTAATTCTTGTAGATGAAACACACAAGAAAATCACAAACAGTACAACAAGTAAACAAGACTGTTCAAGTGTGATTGCCTTGAAGAAACTTTATCAATCAGTCTCAGAAGAACTTAGAAAATATCTGACAATAAAAAAGAGAAGCATCTTTCTGAGACAGACACACACATGGACCAGGTGCTATATTTTCTGGATACTGGGTTAAAAGCCATCATTCACATACCAACAGCAATTAAAATACAAGAAGAAATAATGTCAGGTTACAACATGTTGCTACTTTTCTACATACATTTTAAATCCAAAGAAAAAATTTCAATCCTGTGTCTTTTTTTATCAGTAACCCAGAAGAAAAAACAGTATTTATTCCCCAAGTATTGTATTCAAAAATTAGCATCAACACCAAAGTCCTGTCATGCAGAAGTGCATAGAAAACCTTGTTTTGTATTCAGGTATTTAGAATAATTTACTGCATAATACCTATGTAATCTAGCAAAAAAGTCTATCATATACATGGATTATACCCTATTTTACTAGTACCATTTACCAAAACACATGGAAAAATAACCACATTAAGTAATCTAAAGCCCATATCAATGAGATAACTGGGTATCAAACTGTTGAGTCAATCATTAAAGACAAAATAGAACCCTATTTTGTACCTATACTATGTAAAATACAATTTTCTAAGAAAATGATTCTGTCAGAAATAATAAAAAATGTAGTTCAGTTGTGATCCAACTGGATATAAAATCAGCATTTGATATGATTCCGATTGAACTCCTTCTTGAAGCATTAGCATACACAGCAATATTGAGATCCTTAATATGCTTAATCACCAATCTTGTATTAAGTCAAAAAATCCATATTACACTTAATGGGAAGAATTCACCCTCTTTTGTACCTTACTGCTAAGTGCTCTTTTTTTAGTATCTATATCAATCCCCTACTGAATATGATAGAAACAGAATTATCAGGCATATACATATCTGGTCTGAAAGCAGACATCTCCTATATTGCCTACATGGATGATGTCTCATTTTAACCCCTAAAAAAACAGATCCCAACTCTTTTAAAAATTCTTAATTCATACACTAACAAATACAAGCTGGAGTTTGATGTGGATAAATTTTGTGCATAATCAATATATACAGGACAATTTCTTACACAACATTTTAAAAGAAAACCTATATCTTTTGTGGAATTCCCCTTCTATTTGAGCAACCTAGAAATGTGTTGATGAATTACAAGACAAAATTAAACATAAAATTGAAAATATAATTGATTCACTTTTAAAATATTACCTATCATTGTACTCAAAAGTATCCCTGTTTAATCTATTAATTATGACTCAAATCACATACTATTCTCTAATAATACTACACACTAAATCTTTTACTAGTAAAATAAATTCCATATGTAAAAAGTTGCTGTAGGGAAAAAAGATTGTTTCAATTTCAGTAAAATATTTGTTAAAGCTCCTCTAATATAAAATGGGTTGGGACTACATTTAATAAATATTTTTAACATTCAAAAGACTTTAAATCTTATTTTTGCTTGTGCTCATTTATTTCCATACATGAAAGTGCTCTTCAAAATTAATCCCCAGATAAGCCTTCACCTATCAATGGATAGTGGAAAATCTTGCTTACATTAGTTCTCAACATTCACCACCTCAAGATAATTTTAAATATTGGGATATATACCAGATGATTTGCTCTTTTTTTATGTTAAATGACAAAAGACCAATTCTAAACATTAACAATAGACAACTAACCTGAAAATTCAAATTCTGGTTGAACCCAAATAATATGATTTTCTGCTTAAATTAAATCTTAAAACACTACCAACTTTACACTTTTATAGATACAGAAGGCATTACATAAATACAAAAGGCGTGTGCTGGTTATATCAGAGAGACTGAGACTCAAGGACAATTTCTTTTTACCTGCCCTGCATTTGATAATAATCATTCATCCATACCATCATTGTACAAACAAAGAAATTGTGATATTCAAACTCTTTTACAATCATTTGTTGATGGTAGCTACCTGCATATTGTACAAAGCACATACTTTTTCATTAGTTTCACTATGGTGTACAAAATGGTCCTTCATGTATAATAATAATCCAAGAAGACATCCAAATATATTTTGGGAAAAAATGGAACTACCCCCTTAAGGAATAAAAAATTGTATCCCAAGAGATGTACACAACCACTTGGTCAATATTGCAACAATGCTCAAAATTATAGCATGAAAAGAGATTAATAAAAGAGAAAACTAAAAACCTTGTCAGTATATAAAACTGATTGAATGTATATGTAGAAAAATGTAAACTCAAATTGGAAAACCCCATCCATATCCTTTGTTTTTGTTATTCCCTCCCCCTGCAAATAACAATTTTTAATTTGTTTATATTAACTTCAATTTATCTGCATGTGGTAAAATAGTTATTAATGTAACTTTTTTCTTGTTATATGCAATAACGTTCTTTTGAAAGCTGCTAATAATAATATTATGTGCATTTCAACATTTACATTTTAACAGAAATATACAATAAACAAAAAAAACAATAAGCAAATACAAATTACATAAGATTATATATACATATATGTTCATAATTATAAGTTTAGTTGTTTTTTAACATTCATAATAAACTGATCACAAAAAATATCAATATTATTAAAAGTTAGATTATATAATCTTTGCAATCTATTAATAACTGACTTGCTGAAGAAAGTATTTTTACATTTACTAACCTTGAAAGTATGCATTTCTCTTAATAGATGACTAGATACTTTCAATTCTATTTTTGATATACAGTCACTGACATCAATTTTCCCATCAATTAACTTTTTCAACAATATCATATCTTTCAATATTCTCCTTTCTTTTAATACTGTTTTAACATTTTGGCATTCTCCCATTATTAATTTATTGAATATTTTTTCAACATTATGTATTCTAGACTAAATATTAATTAAATTGAAACTCCATATACAAGAACCGTATTCTAAAAGTGTAATAACAAAAGAAAAAAATACTCAAAATACAGCCCATCTTTCTGTGTGCTTTATTAATAATATACTTAATATGTGAATTAAAGTAAAATTACTAAAAAATATAATTCCTAAATCACATACAATCTCTTTATAAGTAATAACACCATTCTCAATTTTATATTGATAAACAGATTTGTAAGTTTTATTAATATAGGAAACAATGCATGTTTTATTAATATTAATTTTCATACTGTTATACCTATGCCAAATTTTAAAACAATCTATATCCTTTTGAACCTCAATATAATCATTATAAGTAATATTTTTTTTGAATAACTTACAATCATCAGCATAAGTAAGTATCATACTATTTTTTACGTTTTGATCACCATCACACATAAAAAACATTAAAAAGTAAGGGTGCTAATAGTCCACCTACCATAATATTTAAAAAATGAGAATTAGTTCTATCCATATACACATACGATTTACCACTGCTCAAATAATTACCAAACCACTCAATTAAATGAGAAGTCTGATTCCCAACATTTTAAGTTTATATAAAAGTCTACTACGTGCAATTTTGAATTACATTTTTTTATTCAAACTTCCAATTAAAATCAAGTTACCTAATGATAATTTTAAAAAAATCCATCAGATGAACAGTATTTCTCACCAGTTCAACAATAGCAACCAGATTTAACATAACTGTACCAGCAGCTCCCTCTGGAAATCAGGATCCTCATGGATCTCATGCTTAAACCTTACCAAAAGCCTTACTCAGCCTCTACTTTTAACATAAGATAAACCCAGATTCCAACCACCCATCACAAACTCCCACTTAACAATTGCAACAAATTTTAACATAGCAGTCACTCTCCCTCTTCTGTAACACTCATCTATTCAAATGCACCAGAAAGCAGGCATGTTGGAGCTGTACCAATTATGAAAGCAATCCTGCCATGTCTTCCATACACACCAACACCCTCCTCAACCCACATTACTAATGAAACCAAGAGGGAAACCTGGTCACACAAAAAAAATCCAGCACCCTAAAAAATCAAAAATAATACATTGCTCTCATATCAGTGTAGACCTCGCAGACAATTGCCACATTATCATGGAAATTCTATTCCATTGCCAATGTTACCCATGCAACTCAACCACATAAAACTAAACCTGGTTTGCATCTGTAGATACAGCAGTCCAGAGAATGTAAAAATTCTTGTAATATTATGCAAATAAATCAGTTTGTACATACATAAACCTACAACTACAGATTGCCCATATAACCACAAAAATCCATACCATGTAAAACCCATATAACTAATCCACAGTGTGAAAAAATTCTTCTAATATCATGTAAATCAGTAAATCAACTTTTACATATGTAAATCTACATCTACAAATGGCCCATGTAACCACAGCAATCCAAACTATGTAAAACCCTTGTAACTAATCCACAATATGTAAAAATTCCTACAATTCTGTGTAAACTAATAAATCAATTTATATATATATATATATATATATATTGATATATATTATATTTACACAGATTTATATATATATATATATATATATATATATATATATATATAAATCTACAACTACAGATTACCCATATAAACACAGCAATATAAGCTATGTAAAACTCTTGTAACTCTCTAAGACAAAAAAGTTTATTTTTGAAACATCATCATCATAATAATAATAATAATGATGATGATGATGAGGATGATGATGATTATGATGGTGGTGGTGGGGGTGGTGGCAATGACAATAATAATAATAATCATCATCATCATCATCAATTCAATTCAATTTATTCTATAAAATAAAAAAACAGAGTACATAACAATTGACAAGAAAAATCTTGTGTGTGGAATTTGCATGTAAAAATAACAAAGTAAATAAAAATAAAATAAAATAAAAATCAACCAAAAACTCAAATAGCAAAAGAACAGATTAGAAAATAAATTAATCAACTAAATAAATAAAATAAATGTCAAAATTAATACATACTACACAACCACTGACATAAATATTTTTTGAAAGATACATAAAAAATATTCAAATCAATTGAACACTCATATTTAAATTTATTAAATAACTTTGAACCATAATAGACATAATGTCTTCTAGATTTCTTAAAAAAATTTGGTAATGGTAATTGAAATTTATTAGAAAGATGAGTATTTAAAACAGAAACTTTAGAATCCAGAAAAAGTTTAGCACAAAAACTCAATATAAATATTTTGATCAGAAGAGGAATGCGATCTAGCAAAGATAATGTGCAAAGTATAATTTTGTAAAACACACAAAGAAGATGGAATATATGGAGAAGTATTACCCCAAATAATGATATTATACAATAAAATACTCTGATAACAGGCAATGTAAATAAAAATAAGGGGTGACCTAGGAAGAAATTTAACTAAATAATAAAACATAATTTAATAATAATAGTTCAATTCACTTCAATTTTTATTTAATGTACATATCTACAGCCAAAAGCCAATTATAGATGATGATGATAATAATAATAATAATAATAATATAATTATTGAGTAGCCTTGTTGAGTAAAGTTCATACAAAGTTTGAATGTTAAAACAATAACAACTCTCTATATATTGTGGTGTCACCAGCATAATTCATAGTAACAGTTTGTATAAGTATAAAAACCTATGGTTATGTAAAATTTGCATGCTGTGGCAAAGCAGAATGTGATTCATAGACCATAAATGCTAAATTTTATCACTATATTTTTTCTGTTATCTTTCAAAGGAATAGAGGGGGTCTAACATTGAAGGATATTATTGATTTCTGAATGGCTTAATACAAGTTTTTCTGAACCTTCATCCTTGCCATTATTTCATTTAATAAAAGCATTTCCTTATTCAAATAAATCAAAAATGTTCATTGGTTATTTAAAATTTTGTATCCAAAATGAAGCAATCCTCCGATTAACTATACAAGTTTAATAAATCCAGAAAAGAGATGATGACTCTTATTTGGATATTAAATCTACAATCACGAAGTGATTGAAGAGTTTGAATGATATAATGACAAACAAAAAAAAATGCAGTCAATTTTCAAACTCAATTTCTCATCAAATTATCCTATTAAAAAACTATTTATTTCTACAGACAGAAAATTAAAATGTGGCTTGTTTCTCAGTCAAATATTTTAAGCTAATTTCTCTATTAATCAGACAAATAGATGTGTTCTTTTTTGTAAATCTGAAGATATCATTGATTTCAGAGTTGCCTAAATAGAGTCATTATAATTATTTATTTTATTATTTTTATACCAAAAAAAAAACACTCGATTAAAATATAGAATAGATATATATTTATTTACTTTTTTGTTGTAATACATCTTCAAGCAAGAAATCATCTTAATCCATAACTTACTTTGTGGAATTTTTATATGTAGGTGGTTCCCTAAACAAACAAAAAATAGAAAAATTTATATTATTAAATGATATAATTTAGTTTATAAAAAAAAATATGAAAAACAAATAGTAATTAAATTAAAATATACAATAGTGTGAACATATATATTCAAATGTGTTGCAAGTGTGTGAAAAAAGAAATTATATAATTTTTAGCATCAATATTTAAAAATAAAATTAACCCTTTTTTTAAATATTAGATAACTTTTAATTTCAGAAACAATGAGTAATAAAATATGAGTTCAAAACTGTAACATTTAGTATCAAACAAATCAGTTGTCTATTTGCATATACTCTCAACATCACTAGTAGAAATTACTTTTGTAATATAGATGAGAATTATCTTACATAAAAGTGAGATAATAGCAAACATACATTTATTGATGCTTTTATTTAAGTTCCAATATCTGTTTGTTTGTATGCTTGCTTGTAAACTATTGTAACTACTTTTATTATTTAAATTAGAATAAAATTTTAAAATCTAATTTTAATAGATTTAAATTTAGTATAATTGGGTTAAATTTGAATATAAAGAAATATTTGGCAATGCAATATGGCATGGAAATATTTTAGGTAGGTGACCTAGTTTTTAAATATGAACCACTGGGCAGAGGCAATTTTGATTATTTGGTACCAAATTTTAAAGTCATTCTTAAAATTGCAATATGTTTGGAGCAAAACACACAAAAGAGTGGAATGTATATAGTTTTATAATTTGTTTTAATTAAAGGATTTGATTATGGTTAGAATGAAGTTTGAAATTGACATTTAAGACATTTAGAGAAAGTAGAATTGGTTCAAATTTGAGACATTTTTAGAAAGCATCAGCCATGCAATTTGACAATATAATATTTTAGTTAGGGTAATTAGTTTCAGAAATACACAGTAGAGGGCAGATGAAATGTCAAGTATTTTGATATCAAATTTCAAAGTTGCTCTTAAAACTTCATTATTTTTCAAGCAATGTACACAAGAGGTCAGTAAATATATAGTTTTATAGTGTGTTTCAATAAAAGGATTTGATTGAAGTTAGAATTAAGTTTTAAAATCGACATTTAAGATTTAGAGAAAATAATATTGTTTCAAATTTGAGACATTTTTAGAATACATCTCCCATGCAATTTAACAATAAAAGAGTAATTAAATTAGTTTATAAAGTACAGAGTAGTGCAGATAAAATTTCTAATATTTTTAATATCAAATTTAAAAGATGTTCAAAAAAATGTCAATACGTTTTTCTGGAAGGTGCACAAAAGGTCAAGAAATGAATTAAGTCAATATAGAGTTTTCATAACAAGGCATTGAATTTCAAATATATTAAGATCATTGGAGTTAATTTAAATGGTAGATTTTTTAGACCTTAGTCATGAATAAAAATGAAACCAAAATTTTCACTTTACATAAGCAAATTTGCAATAGTCAGAAAATGAATAAAGACATAATTTAAAATGAATTTTTTGCAATCTTTTGAATAAAAAAAAATTCTAAAATTTTGCCCTCTTAAACATAAAAGATCTTAGAATTAATTTGGAATATGTAAGAAACCCTCTCAATTCTATTACATTATTGTGCTGGATTTTTTGGAACTTAGGAATGAAAAAAAATGAAACAAAAACTTTCACTTTACAATAGTAAAAAGGCAGTTGTAATGATCGGTAAATAAGAAAGATATCCTTTAAAACAAAAAAAAATCATTCTATTACAAACAAAGACAATATATTCTTAATAATACATTTAAATAAATAGTCACTTTCAATAGCGACAACAATAATTAAGAAATAAACTTTTTCAAATGGAAAGAATAATGCATAGATTTGAGACATTCTATATAATAGATTTTCTTCATCTTTGACATATATATCATTAAAAGCCAGGCAATGCTTAGACAATCCCAATATCAATAACAATCAGCAATTTCATATATATATAATTCACCTTGATATATATTAAATGCAATAATATTCATATAATTCAACTTATTCTGTTAGAAGTACTTTCAATTATATTCCTTTTAATCTTTGTCAAATATATAATGATATAACATTGAATAATCAAAATGATACATTATTTTGTAACTCCCATAATTCTATTCAGTTCTCCCACAATGTTTGATGATTGGCAATTTATTCATACTTGATGATTTTTCCAAATTAATATAGCTTCTTTTATTTTTCATTTATTGTGGCAATGTTCAATTTGTATAATTTTTATGTTTTTATAATCAAATTTAAATCATGGAGATTTTCAAATCATATAAGTTTAAATAAATTCCATTATACAGGAAATATAACCTGATTTGAAAATCGACTAAGACTTAATAAATGTTGAATAATTTATTTTTATTGACAAGATCATTTGGATCTTACTGATTAAAAAATACTAATGAAGACAATAAGATCAAAATCGGAAATGACAATTTTAATTTGAAATTGAAGTTACTGATTAATGTATGCTGTTTGCTTTATTATTAACATAAAACACAATAAACAAAATGACTCAATCTATATAAATTGTTTACACTATATTCTTATTGTCAAGGATATGTTCCAATTATCATCATTTGAGCAAGTACTCGTATTCCTTTTTATTTAAATAATAGAAAGAATAGCCCATTTTAACTTTTTCAGCATTTCCAATATTAATAATTAAATAATCAAATGTGTAGTTGCTAGGAAGGTCACAATATCTTTAAACCCAAGAAGTAGCATGTTGATATTTGATTTAGAGATCTCCAACTATAAAGTCCAAAGTGCATGGGCTACAATGAACATGATTTGAATTAATGGATTTGAATCTTCCATAATAGATGATAATCATACACTATATGCTATTTATGTAATTCTTTATCCAATTTTTTAGCATAATATTCACATGTAATATTAATCGGAAGGGAATTACACATGTGCTGTAATGTTTTAATACCTCAATGATATTTTATCGAGTGTCAAGAATACTCTCAAACCCAAGCACAAGTTAGACACTTTGAAAAAATAAGAGTGGTCATATTATCTTTGTATCTAAATTTACTTATAAAACACAATCTAAGATGTCTTGGAATGAAAGCATGAAGGTCTTCCATTGATTACTTTATATCCATTAACTTTGCTCTATCTATTAATAATTACAAAATCCACCAATTTACTGCCTGTTTAGTTTGAGAGTATTTTTTGTATTCAACAAAACATTGTTGAGATAAATAAAAAACATTACAGTGCATGTGTATAGAGTGTAATTCCTTTCTGATTAAAATTATATGCAATTTACTAAAAATAAATTATTAATATAAAAAAAAACTTTATAAAAATATAAGCAAAACAGTTTTCTTACTCAGTAGGAACTTGGTTCTGGCCTTTATTAAAATTACAGCATACACTCTGAAAAAATTATCATAAAGAGGCAATAAATTGGCATAAATTATTATAGTGATTATATACTATACATAAAACTAATGCTGGAAGAAATAAAACTAAACTGTGGGATGAACATTTAGTATGTGACTTATTATACCTATACTTATGCTGCAACAATCTAGTAGCTATAGTGGCTTTGGTTTTACCATAGTATGAGGTTTTACATCCATTGTGAGGATATGCAAGATTATATATGGCCTGTGGGGTTTGATCGGGAGCTATGGTGTCTTTAGTGTTGTTAATAAGCCTATTAGTTGAGAGAGCTGTATGAAAGCTCAAATGAAATTTTATAGAGAAAGTCCTGTAGAACATCTTTTGCAAAGAGGGCATGTAAGGCAACAACAGCAAATGGTTTTTCATGTCTAACTCTCTGTATTCCTATATTATTAATAAAATATCTAATCTTACTATAAACTGTACTGTGCTTATATCCTGCTTTAATTAAGTCGTTAGTATAATTAATCATGTTAGAATTTCAATCCACCTTGAATCTATACAAGTGGTAATTTCTAAATAGAAACAACATCAAAAAATAGCCAGACATGAGTTTTAACCCACATTGCAAAATTGTTTTTACTGAGAGGCACAGTGTTAAACGTAAAGTAAAGGAGGCCTACTTCATAGCGGAAGACTCCTTCACCATTAAACACAAAGAATCATGTTTTGCTACATCCAAAAGATAGGCTAATTGACTGATTTGCTAAAGTTTACGTATTGTACATACATAATGATTTCTATGAATGAGTCATAACAGGCTATGATTATGAGAAATATACTTTCTCGAAAGCGCTAAGCCTTTTTAATTTGTTAATTATCATTTATACAACTTTACATTATATGTGTGTTGGCACAATTTTATTATTATAGATTTATGGTAAATTCAATTCCATTTCTGTATAGAATTATAACTTGAATTAAAAATCTTAATAGTTTTGGGTATAAACTTTAATAGATAATTAATATTAAACATAAGCATTGCTACTATTCAAATTGAATATGTAATTACCTAATAGTTTTTTTCTGTTTGTTTATTTTTAAAAAAAAGAAAAGAAAAATAAATTTTATCTGTTAAATAAATCATATTTAAAATAACATAAGTTACAATTTTGAGAATTTTTATGGCTTAAAGTAAAATAAACTCTTAAAGGAGAGTTTTAAATGTTAAATTATACATATGTATGTGCATACAGATGCGTGTAGTAATATGAATTATTTAGTTATCCAATCTCTCAATAATTGATTTAAGTAATTAATAATCGTATTTGGGAGGTGTGAAATAGGAAAAGTAATAATAGTAGTATTGACAAATATAAAGAAATTATGTAATCTGGGTTTAATAAAACTATTTAATCATATAACTTTAATTTTATTACTGTAATTTTGTCCACTTATTGTAGATTGAGGTAGTGACCAGACGACATTACTGTACGTGCCTATTTATGGACTAGACTTTGTGATGAAGAGCTCACGGCTTGGAGTTAGATCCTAGGATATTTTGGTTTGTATATATATAAGAGAAAAGAGCTTTGAAAAATGAATAGTTTTTGTGCTATGTATTCTAAAATAATGTCCCATTTAGGTTAAAAATGTAATTGAGGAATGTTACAGAGAACAAATAAACTATCACAAAATATATAGGTAGATATATAGATATGTGAGTGTGATCAAATCTCCACTGGTTTCCAGTTATATAGTGTGAGTATTTTTGTCAAAATAACATTCCACATAAAATGACCACTGATTTATACTAATTCCTGTTCGTACAGAATTGGAAAATTTGATCGGCTATAATGTCAATACTGAACTTCTTTTCCAATTTAGATATGAATGAAGAGTCTTTTTCTGAAATCAATCACCAATATTCAAATTTTTAAGGATCATTCCTATTAAAAGCCCTTAGCTGACAAATTTTCTTATTCATCAGATTAAATAAAACTTTGATTGCTCTTATTCATCAATTAAATTTCTATTTATATTATGATTTTTTTTCTACAGTACAGGCTTTTTGATACCTGACTTTTATATATAATATATAGGGGGTTTGAAATCAGATTTTCACATGACCCTCAACCATCCATGCTATCTCATACTGCTGATAGACTTAATAACACACATGTTGAAAAAATAAATAATCACTGACACACGTATTTTGTGCTAAACCAGCACTCATCAGTTGGTCCAGATTATCATCTCCACACATATTTACAATCAAAGCTCAGTTCATACTTTAATGGACAGGCTTCAAACCACTCCATCTCACAACTCTTTGAGCCTGTCTATTAAAGTATGAAGAATTGCTATCTTAATATAAACTGATCTTTGATTGTATATATGTGTGGAGATAATAATCTGGACCAACTGATGAGTGCTGGTTTAGCACAAAATACATATATTGGTGATTATTTATCTTTTCAACATGTGTGTGATTAAGGATATCAGCAGTATGAGATAGCATGGATGGTTGAGGGTCATGTGAAATTTCTATTTATAAAAATATTAACATAAAATAATCAGAATTGTTTTAATTTAGCTTCTAAAAATTGAATTGTTTTACATTTAAATTGCTTAAATATAACAAAAAGTTTAAAATAAAATTCATAACTGAAAAGGAAAACATAAAAAAAATTGTTTGCAGTAAAAGAAAAGAATCACATTCTAACCAATCATAACATGTAGCCACCATTAATTTTTTGTATCTTTGATATACAAATGTTGATTATTAATTTATGTTGTTTTTTCTTCTTTTAAAATTAAAGATTTTAAATAAAAATCTAACCTCCTTATGAGTCAATATAGTTTGAAAAATAATTATAAATATATAAATTATAAAAAATGGTTGTTTCTGCTGGTGGTCAACGAATGTCATTGATTTGCAAATAGTAATCAAGCATTGTTTATTTCCGCTGATTATTTATTTTTCTTCTAAAAATTAAATATCTTCGAATAAAATTATATATTTAAGTACATTATTAGTTAATATATTGTAAAAAATTAATTATAAATATTAATAATTATGGAAAATATATTTATTCACAGACAAAATCTATTATGAAAAAATAAAACATTTTGCATGTGATTTTTACCATTGACAGAAACTCCTCAACAATGGTGAACATTGACAATCAGAACTCTCAAGAACTATATAAAATAAAAAGGGGTGAACAGTCAGCCCTTTGTAATACCATATATGGCAACCCAAATTTTATTTTTTTGCTAAAATACTGCCAACTATAGATTTTTTCAAAATTAAAATTTTAAATATAGATTACGCTGATTTTATGACAAAATGAGCATAAAATAAAAACAATGTGACCAAAAATAACAGAGAGGTGATGCTTTTTACATTTTTTAAGTGGAATAATCAAAATCAAGCCATTTATTAGTTTATGTTATATCACCCAACTATCAGCTCAATCTGAAAAACTCACTATTATTTTCAGTCTAAACCTATTTATCTTCACAGTTATATTACAATATGACAGCATTTGCATAAAGATTTTTAAACAATATTATCTATCATCTATTAATTACTAATGTTTACACTAGATGGCAGAAAAGTAGTAAGAATAGAAGAATATGCTGAGCAGAGATCATGTGATGTATTATTGATCATGTGATATCCCAAAATTTTGTAATATTCAACTTGCTATTCTCGTAGTTTATATATATATAATACCAATAGATGAAATCTATAGAAAATATTTGAAACACTCCATAGCTATATTTTAACTCCACTCCCCTTTAAATAAAGAGAACTTGAATTTTAGCACTAAACTGAAGAATATTTAGAGGGAGAGTGTGGCTGGAATAATATAACTGTGGGATATTTCAAATATATATATATAAGTGTATGCACTTCTGAGTGTGTCAAAACAATAAAATATCAAGTGTAACAAATAAATACAGCTTTTCAAGTTCATCTCTTGTCTGGTTATTTATTATTTCTATTACAGCAATGAATTTGAACTCCATTAGCAAATTCTGGGTAGAGAGTAGATAAATTAATAATGGCAGCAAACGTTTTGCTAACAGGAATTAGACTGCAGATATCCTGTTACATGATATAGCTATTGATTACCTCAAAATCAAAATTTGGAAAAGATTGAATATAAAAAGGGTGGTTATGGAGTTATTTTGACACTTTTTGTTTTATTGCCATGTTTTATAAGCCATGGGATCTTTTTTCCACTTTCAAAATCTCAATGACTTTGCTGACATCAGAATAAGACTGAGTAAATGAAGGTCCTGATGATCATCATCATTAACCTCATGCTCATATAAAAAGTACTACAAACTCTACAAAAATTTTAAAGACTATGATTTATAAGAGATTTTATTTTGGTTTTTATAAATATTATTAGTGTTTAATTAGTCATAAAAACGGTGTTATAATATTTTAGTTCTTCAAGAATATAATTAATTTTATCTCTTATTTATTTTACTTAATAAATTAAAGACTTAATTATAAGTTGCTTAATCCTTTTTCTTATAAAAACAATTATATAAAGCATATCAATCCAAAACCATAAATTTCAAATTAATGATGGATTTTTCATTTTAATCTAACTTCTACATTTTGTATTGGACAAAATAATTTAAAAAATTATGACAGGTAATCTATTACCATGATCCAGATGATGGCAGATGAAATCCACATTAAGTGTAGGTACTTTTGTATATGTCATAAGAATCATGCCATAGATAAATTTGAAAATTACATCAATGTATATATAATTATCACACATCAGAAAATCCTGCTTATTATACTCTGGCAAATCTTGCTTACTGATGCCAAAATTTCACTATATATAGATAGAAAATATAATCTTCATTTTCTTCCTTTGACAAAATTCATACCAGTTGGCTTTTTAGAACTAAAAATTTTAATTATGTAATTTAATTCCATTATTTCTTATACCTGATTATGATAGTAATTTGATCTTTTGGTTGTATGATTACTCTGGCTGATTTACTCCTCCCATTGATATATTTCATAAATACTGTTTTTGAAATTTTGAATTTTTTGATAATGGTTTTGGACATATTCTAATTACTAACATGTTTGGTATTGTGATGTCTAGAGTTATTTAATTTTGGGGGGTTTTGATCATGTAATTATGCTAAACTTTTTGTGGTTATATACTAATAATAATCATAAAATATTATTTTTTTATATCTGACTGCTACAGGATTTTTTCCCATTGATATATGAGTTAATTACTAATGTTTGCTAAATATTGCTTTTGAAATTTTGATTTTTTTCTAGTTTGTTTGGTCATTTCCTAATTACTAATATGTTTGATATTTTTATTTCTAGGAGTATTTCTTCTTTTTTTTCATCAGCTTAGTTCTAAGAAATGTGTGTATTTATTTTTTAATATTTGATTAAAATTGTGATATTGCTTTTAAAAATCATTATAATTTTATTAACTCATTTTAAAAAAAAGACTTTCAAAATTTTTTACCCATTAGCTTCTAGTCACAATCCTTGAGTTACAAATGATTTTTAAAATGTGGAAATACAATAAGAAAACATATCTATCAGTATATTTATTAATTATATTTGTTTTAAACTGAATTTTTATGTGTTGAAATGACTTTTTTATGGGCAAAAGATATTTTATAAATCATGGTTTGGGAGCATCTTTATGAAATGAAATAAAAGCAAAATTATTGAAGTTGATAGAAAATTGCCTCAATTGAGTAAATAGTAATCACATGGTTGTTGCAGAGATAATAGTTGTGTTACATGGTTGTTAATATGTGTACATTGTATCTATGTGTTAAAAACATTTGACTATATAGATTAAAATATTTTGCTATATATATTATGTAGTTGATATATAATGTTTATTATTATCTATAGACTCATTTTATCTATAGGAGATCTTTGGAATGGTGAAAAAAACTTACTTGTATTTTAATATGAATTACTTTAAATCTGTATAAAACTAGAAGTCCAATTAGTATAATGCAAATTGCAATAAATATCCAAAATTCTGTAAACACAAAAATTATAGCAAATGTTAAAATATTTAAAATGTGATTTAATTATCAATAGATAATGTATGAAAAAATAATAAATGAAAACATTAAAATACAAACTTAATTTGTTCCTTCAAATCAAATATAGAGTATTAATTACAATATAATAAATTCTTACTAAGGCAATAAACCTAAAGCATGTGTGGTTGAAAATGCGAAGGTAGGGACGTCTACAGGTCTTAACCACAAGCTTATGCATTGGAAGAAAAGAGGGAAACCCCTTCTTTACATCAACCTACTTTCTATATAAATAGGTGAAGCGGTTAGATCTGAGAGCGAGTTTTCTTTTGCATTGCATTTTTAGCAATGCTTTTTGATAAAAAAAATTCAGATAATTTTCTCTGTTTAACCATCATCTTCTGAGTTGTTATATCAAATTGTAATAAGATATTTTTTAATTGTACTTAACCATATCGTAATGATATAAAACTGATTCTCAAAAAGCATGTAAGAAAATAATAGTTAAATATCGATAAAAATAACAATGATAAATTAATGTTTAAATCGTAGCTCTGAGGGATATTCAAATCATGAATTTATTAAATAGACATTAGTATTTCCCACTGCAATAAATGCATAGTGTATGATGCTGATTATTGAAAACGTGAGAAGATATGAGAAGTATTTTATTCTCAATCATTACTTAATAAAATCAATTTATTATATGTTTAATCAACTCTTAAATGTTATATTAGGAAAATTATTTGACAGCTGTTAAACTGATAATATTAAGCAGAGAATTTTATAAACATAGCTCTAAGGAGGAAAAACTATAATATAAGTTAATCTAAGTTTAATGACTAGAAAGTAGAGGGGGGAGATGATAATGAAAATAATAATATTCAAATGACCTTATTGCTTGAAAGTTTATAAGAAGCTTGAGTGTCAGTAGTAGTAATAGTATACTAAGAAGAAAGAGAAAAGCTTTAACATTTTCACATGAACCTTAAACATTTGGGTAATAGTCAAACGTTTAAGGCGTGTGTGAAAAATGTTGCCTTTCTCTTTCTAAATATAGACTTCCTGTGTGGTTGATAAATAATCAGAACGTTGTTATAATAATAATAATAATAATAATAATAATAATAATAATAATAATAATAATAATAATAATAATAATAATTCAATTCAATTTATTCATAAATAAACAGCTCAAACAAGGCCACAAGTATTTACAAAGTAATATATATCTGTATTATAAATTACAAAGTAGTACATACAGATATGTAAAAATACTATTTACATTATTGTCAATGTAAGATTGCTTTTATTTTGTCCTTAAATTGTTTATAGTTTAAAGAAAAAATATCGATATCTGAAAACTTTTGATACCAATAATAAAAAAAACTACAATTATAAACAAAACTGCATCAAACATAATGGATGCAATAGAAGCCCCTCTTCCACCTATTCAAGAGAATACACCAGAGGGAAAAAGAAAGCCAGGTCAACCACCTAAAAACCATGAATCCAAAAAGGCAAAAAAAAACAGACCAAAAGCACAACTCATCAGACATATACAACTTAGAAAATGATGAAATAGAAATGGATGTAAGCCAACAACAAATGGACACCTGTTCAGTTTCATCACAAATTGCCTGTATAGAGTCTGAACCAATATTAAATGAAAGAAAAACTGATAATAAACCCAACAAAGTCTTAAATATGTATTAGCATCCATCTACTGCAATATAAACAAACATTTAGAATTAAAAAATAAAATAAAAATCAATACCCTGTTAAAAAATTATCCTAAAACATGAAGATAAAAATTGGATCTCTCAACATTAGAGGCTTAAATGCCACCAAAAAACTTTTTGATCTCAAAAAATGGTTACATACAACACAACCACACATACTGGGGCTTTTGGAAACAAAAATATACAGCAGCTCTCAAATTGATCCATCAAAATATTTAGTTAGCCAAGGTTTTTGTGCCTGCTCAAGGCAATCATCATCACCATCAGGTGGCACAGGCATAATTATATCCCACAACTGCCCTTTCGATTCTTTTAAAATTATATATATTGACTCTAATCTTATCATATTAACACTCCATCATAAAAATATCACACTTAACCTAGTATTTGTATATATACCACCAGGCCCTGTCATCATCTCCAGAATAATAGCAACAATAAATTCAATGCTTACAGCAACACCAAATCCTATAATACTCCTGGGAGATTTCAACATGACCTACCAAACTTTTGTCACCAAATGGATCCATCAAATAACAATCCCACTTATGAGTGCTGAGGGTTTTCTCCCATCAAACTCAATATCTTTTAATAACAATAGATATAAGTCACTTATTGATTTGTGTTTCTACTCACCAATGTTACATCATTATTTTAATCTTGAACTCTGTCCATCTATAATCTCAGATCATGCTGCTCAGTTCATCACCCTCGACCTAACAAAAATACAGAATACAACAATAGCCCTCCAAAAGACTATGCAAATACTTCTTCCAGCACAAACAACTGAATTCCTATATTCAGAAACATATATAATGCTCCAAAAACTTCAAAACATGTCACTCGATCCAGTACAAAAGTATATAGCATTCACCAATATACTTTCTTTCAACATCAATCATATTACCTGCAACTCAACACCCCCCACCAGATTATTAGCATTGGCAGATGAACTACATAAAAGAATAACCATTTTCAGACCAACTACAGATAATCAAACACAAATTAAAAAACTTACAGAAATGTACAACAATACATGCAATACACTAAAGCAATATGTAGCAATAAAAAAGAAAAAAATATGCCTTACACAACAACATACTTGGACCAGAGCATACATACGGTGGGCATTGGGATACCCATCCACAGTCAGAGTGCCTATGGCCCTTGAAATAGATGGCTCTATAACAGCTGGACATAACATGATAAACCCAATATATCAACACTTTAAAAAAAACTGCAAAAACAGAGAGTGTACATACCAAATGAAGACATATTTGGAGACCCTGAAACAGACACACCAATAACAACAACTGACATTGTATTTCAACTTGCAACAATAACAAACACATGTCACCCAGGACCACAAGGAATTCCCAAATTTGTGTTCAAACATCTTAGTCACTTCACAGCAAAATACCTGTGCGATCTAGCCAATTACATATCCCAAAAAATTTACAACATACAAAGTCTATACCCAATTGCAATGGTTCCATTTAACAAAAAACCAACAGCAATATCATCTTTATCTAATCTACGACCAATTTCAATGGGACCTTTAGGAATAAAAATTCTTGAAAGAGTAATAAAGGAAAAAATAGAACAACACATACTCCCTGTGTTATCATCAGCACAATATGCCAAAAAAGGATCATCCATTGGCCAGGGTGCCTTAATGTACAAAACAATAATTGAAGTAGTAAAAAAAAGAAAGAAATATGCACCAATTATAGTTCAACTAGACATTGAGGCAGCTTTTGACTCAGTGCCTATAGCCAAATTATTAGACGTGCTGAAAAAAACAACAACACCTCCATCCCTACTATATATAATAGCCAATCTGCTACTCAGCCATGAAATTCACATCACATTGAATGGAAAAAAATCACCAGCCTTCAGACCAAGTCAATCCATCCCACAAGGATCCCCCCTAAGTGCCTTGCTCTTTACAATATATATAAATCCTCTATTAATAGAGATACAGAAAAAAATAAAAGGCATTCAAATTCCAAACACTGCTTTAAATATATCATGCATAGCCTATATGGATGATGTAACCGTTTTCCTCCCCTCTAAAAAGAACCTCCCCATATTACAAGAGATAATCAAGAATTATACCTCAAATTTTAATTTAAAAATTAACACAAATAAAACTGCTGCATGGTCAATATACACAGGCAAGCACTGTACAGAGATGTTTAATGGTAAACCATCTGCTTTCCTTGGTTTCCCATTCTACCTTGGAACCAATGGAATGAGGCAAAAAATTCAAAATAAATTAAAAAAAGATGCTGAAAAAATCACAGCCTCACTTGAAAAGTCATACCTGTCAATATATGCAAAGGTAGCACTATTTAATCAACTTATAATTACAAAAATTACATACTATACACCTATAATCAAATTTGCAAAAACATTCATATCTAAAATCTCATCAATCTGTAACAAACTAATATGGAAGAGAAAGACAGTGGCAATCTCTTTAAAAAATCTGAGCAGACCACCACATAGCAATGGACTTGGACTCCATACAATCAATGTTTTTTACACACAGAAATCAGTAAATCTAATAACAGCAACCATAAAAAGATTTCCAGACCTGGAGTGTGTAATCAGTATAATACCCACAGACAGACCACCCCCTTCATATGGATATCTATCCACACTGATTGAAGAACTCAAGCCAATATACAACAAAATATCACTCAATAATGACAACAAGTATACATACTGGGACATTTATAATATACTACATCCAAACCAGACACCCAATCTACATCCATCAGTTCTTGGAATAGACAACAGGCAACTACTGCAACAATTCAGAAAATGGTCATTAGAACCAAAATTATTTGATTTTCTACTTAAGCTTAATCTCAATGCTCTACCCACAACCCATTTCCTTAGATTTCGTAGATTCTATACAAATATAGACCCCATGTGCGGGCTATGTCATAGAGAAGAAGAGACACAAGATCATTTTCTTCATTCCTGCAGTGCCCTAGAAACAATACGTCGCACAATGTTTACCACATACAGAAAGGCTATCATTTCAATTGATGAAATAATAAATACATTTAAAAAAGGCAACAACCCTGCTATTCGTGCAGCAACATACAGCCTTTATGCCTACTGGTGCACCAGATGCACTTTTGCACTTGCCAATAACCCTCGACACCACCCAGCAACATATTCAATAAAACTAGAACTGTTAAGAAAAAGAGACAGCATCCTAGCTCAACCAGATATATTTGCAGCCACATGGTCACACTTGAAACAAAGATCCAGTCTATGAAATATAAAGACCAATAAGATAGATGATGACATTTTCAACATCAGCATTTTTTCCAACTTTAAAAAAAATGCAAGCATAAACTGAACTAAATAGAGGACCAAATTTAAAAACAAGAAGAAAAAAAGTATGCAGAAAAGATAAAGACTTATATACTGAAAGTTGTAATTTGTTTTTCATTTGTAAAAAATCAATATATTACTAGATGACTCTGTAACTTTTTAGACTCAATAAAGTTTTGCTTTGAAACATAATAATAATAATAATAATAATAATAATAATAATAATAATAATAATAATAATAATAATAATAATAATAATATATAATAATAATAATAATAATAATAATAATAATAATAATAAAATAATAATAATAATAATATAATAATAATAATAATAATAATAATAATAATAATAATAATAATAATAATAATAATAATAATAATAATAATAATAATAATAATAATAATAATAATAATAATAATAATAATAATAATAATAATAATAATAATAATAATAATAATAATAATAATAATAATAATAATAATAATAATAATAATAATAATAATAATAATAATAATAATAATAATAATAATTCTTCAATTCAATTTATTCATAAATAAACAGCTCAAACAAGGCCACAAGTATTTACAAAGTAATATATATCTGTATTATAAATTACAAAGTAGTACATACAGATATGTAAAAATACTATTTACATTATTGTCAATGTAAGATTGCTTTTATTTTGTCCTTAAATTGTTTATAGTTTAAAGAAAAAATATCGATATCTGAAAACTTTTGATTATACTCTAGTTGCAATCTATACAATGGTGAATTAATTGAATGTTTTAATATAGGTAAATAAAACAAATCATGACATCTAGAATTATAAGATGGAATCCTAATTGCAATTCTTGTGATTGCATATTCTAAGGATACAGTTCCATGTATTAATTTAAATAAAAATGACATGTCCATCAATAGTCTTTTATTATACATATTATTTACTTTCTTAGTATATATTTTATTTTTATAAATATATTTAAAATATTTATCTTGTATTTTTTGTAATTTACATATATTTGTTTGATTGTATGGGTTCCAAATAATAGAACCATAATGCAGAACAGGTACAATTAAAGTATTAAATAGTAATCTATATATCTCTATTGTAAATTGAATGTTTGATCTCAAAATCATGCCCATAATTTTAAGAGATTTATTAACTACTGTTTGAATATGCTCATTAAATTTATAATAACTTGTGAAGATGATACCCAGATCTTTCTGTTTAAATGTTTTCATAATTTTGTTCCCATTAACATTATATTGATTATTACTAATTGTTGTTTTCTTTGTATAAGACATTGAATTACATTTTTTTGTATTTATTTGCATATTATTGATATGGCACCAATCACAAAAATTATTAATATAATTTTGCAATATTTTATGATCATTTTTATGTCTAATCTCTAAAAAGATTTTAATATCATCTGCATAACATAATATATTTTTCTCAGTTATTACAGAAGACAAATCAGAAGTATAAATGGCAAAAAGAATAGGACTTAAAATACTTCCTTGGGGTATTCCACATTCATAAGTGACCATAAAAGAAGATTCTCCATTAATATAAATATAATTCTTTCTATTAATAAGAAAAGACTTTAATAATTTTGTAAGATTAATTGATAATCCAATATTATCTGCTTTTGTTAATAAAATATTATGATCTACTTTATCAAAAGCTTTAGATAAGTCAAAATAGATAACATCAAGTTGACTTTGAGAATCAATAACTTGTGATATAACATCTGATATGTGTAATAAATTTGTTTCAATAGATCTTCCTGGTAGAAAACCATGTATAAATGAAGGAATAATATTTTTTAATTGATGTATAATCCTATTATAAATTGATTTTTCCAAAATTTTACCACAAATTGGTAACAAAGAGATAGGTCTAAAATTAGATATATCTGATTTTTTTTCCAGATTTATAAATTGGACATATTTTTGCAATTTTCAACAATCAGGAAAAATAGATGTTTTTAGAGCCAAATTAAATATATGTACTAAAATAGGAGCTAAAAGTTCAATACAGCCTTTATAAATAAATATAGGTATATCATCATGTGCAATACTTCTTTTATTTTTTAAAGATTTAGATGCCATTATAATCTCATCCTTACTCAGATTAGATATACTTATTAAATTATTATTACTTATAAGATCATTAGTAACATTATAACTATATGAATTTATATTATTATTAATCATTTATGACGAGAAATATTTCATAAAATCATCTGGCTTAATATCTGTTGTTTCTTTATTTCTAACTTTATGATGTTCTTTCATGATATCCCAAAATTGTCTTGGATTGTTACTAATGTTATTTTGTATGTTTCTCATATATAAATAAAAATCTTGTTTTTCCAATTTTCTTATCAAAAATCTATAATTTTTAAAGTTATTTAAAAACATTCTATCTTGATATTTTTTGAATAAATTATAAAAATATCGCTTTCTCTTTATACATTTTATAAGTTTGTTTGAAAACCATTTAGGATATTTAGTAGATTTAATATGTTTCATTGGAATAAATCTATTCACTACATCAAATAATAATTTTTGAAAATTTTCTGCTGCTATTGAAGCATCCGTATTGTTATAAATTTCTTCCCAGTTTATATCTTTAATTGCTTTATATAAACCAAAATAATCTCCTTTTGCGTAGTTTTTTTTAGTTAAAGATTTAAATTTAGCTATTTTAATGTTTAATACCAATTCAATTTCTAGTGCAAAATGATGATAATCTTCAGGTAATAAAGGGTATTCACATTTTTGTATATGAATAAATTCATAATTTGTGATTATTAAATCTAATGTATATCCATTATTATTGTATACATCATTGATCTGTTTTAAATTCAAAAATTTAAGTAGTTGCATTAAATCATTAAATTTGGTATTATTTTGGAAAACATTGTTTCCATAATATGCAATGTTTAAATCTCCCATAATTAATATTTTATGTTCATATGAAACTAGAAATGACTCTAATGCTTCAAAACTTGATTTTAAATATTTCTGTAAAACATTAGGTGGAATATATATATTTCCCAATAATAATTTAGAATTATTTAATTCAATTTCAATCCATAGTGTATCAAAAAGGAAACCTGGAATATGTATACATTTACAATTAATATATTTCTTAAAAGCAACTAATACACCTCCACCTCTTGTAGCAATGGATATTGGTCTATCATTTCTAAAGACACTATATCTATCATCTATTAAATATTCATTATATATATCTTCCTTTATCCATGTCTCTGTTAAACAAATAATGTCATATTCTTCTGTTAAAATTTTATGTTTAATCTTACATAACTTTGTTCGTAATCCTCTTACATTTTGTAAGTAAATAGTTAATAGTTTATTATTCATTAATAATAATTTGTTTAGAATGTATAGATTGTAATATTTTATCATGTCTAATTTGTATGTCATTCACCTCTTTGGTAACATTATTTTCATTCAATGAATTCAATTTATGTAATCTTCCATAAAAAGGAAGTAATACAGATCCATACGGCCAAAGCTCTGGGTTTATCATATGTTCTGCATATTGTTCATCTACTGAAATGTAAAAAGATGCATATTTTTTATTTTCAGATGGTATTTTATGACAAACAACTGAAGTTTTAAGTTTATCTGTTAGATGATTAATAATATCTGTCTCATTCATTGTTATATTAATTCTTGTGAGAAAAAAATTTTTATAAATTATTCTTGGTTTTACAGCCAAAATATTATGATTTTCTTGAATTCCCATTATGGCTATTTTATTTGCTTTCTTTCTATTAGTTTTCTTTTTATATGATACTGTAATAAAACTATCATTAGTATCTTTACTTTCTGCATTTTGTAGCATTAATTTAGTATCTGTATCAGAATTATTTTTCTGTATATTTTTAATTTTATTTGCTTTATTAGTATCATTTTTATTACTAGTATTCTTATCGTTATCACTTGATGTCACTACATCAGCCCAGGTTTGAGTATTATTAGTTTCATTAATATGCATTTTGAATTTATTAGTATTATAAAATTTTTCATCTATGTCAGCAGAAATCACAAAGGTTTTATTATTAGTAGATTTATCATCATCATCATAATAATAATAATAATAATAATAATAGGGTCCTGCTGTGCAGCGAGTACAACATGCCAACGAACCTCTAAATAAAAAACTTTTAAAAAGTCGGAAAACTCAAAGGTAATTCGTTTTTTTTACACTTTTAACCGAAAATATTTTAAACATAAGTTTAAAAAAAAAAAAAAAATTGTATTTAAAAAGAAAATATTGAGAATAAAAAAAAAAAAACAACAACGTAAATACACAGACTGAAAATCGTCGAATATATATCAAACATGGCGGCGGCACAGCTAAAAAATTCAAATGTGAATGGTGCCAATATAAACTCCAACGATGGAAACATAAATAATAGTTTAAAAACTTATGCTAATGTAACAAAAGCTACTTTTCAAAATAAAGTTATAACAACTCACTCAAACTCGATTGCAGCTAGTAGATTTCGAAGAGTAACCAACGATGATATGAATGAACTAAATCTAGTTTATGAAAACAACTCTGAGCCCCCATCGACTATTTGGTCTCAGGAAGAATTAATAACAATAAACACAGAATTTAATAATACAATACCGAACAAGCTTTTCAACACATTTAAAATTTTTTTTTTCAAACAGATCGATTGTCCTGGCTGCGACTGATAAAAACCTAACGCTTTACAAATTCCCAAGAGAAATGTTATATGAAGCTATAACAGCAAATGGGAGTTGGGAAGCAATTTCAAGCATAGGGGAACACCCCAATTCTAGATATTTGGCATTAGAATTCTTTGAAGATTATCAAAAAAATAAATTTTTAACTCAGATCAAAACAATAGGAAATTATGCTTTAATAGTTGTAGATCCAAACCTTAAAAACTTTATTACAGGCACTATTAATTTAAAAATACTTATTTTGGCTATAATATAAATGACTTTCAAAATATGATGAAAGCGTTTGGCAAAGTATTATATTTAAAACCTATTTTACTTACTGATACACCTATTCCAGTGTGCAGTAATAGTTTTACTTTTAATGAAACTCAATGAAGCAATAGCACCAGAGAATATCCCCACACAAGTCATAGACCAAGAAGCAATTCTAAATATATATATAAGGGGCCTAGGACCACAATGCTTCACCTGTGGAGAGTGGGTCACATTGCAGCAAACTGTAGCAAAAAGAAAAAACAAAAAAATAACACAGACAAAAGCAAACCCCAATTAACTACAAACAACAATCAAGTGATCCAAACATCTATTCAAGAAAAAATGGAAACACAAGAGAGCATAAAAAACCAACAATTAGAGGAACTAAACAACAAAAACATAACTGGAGATGATCACATTTTGGATTTAACTGTTAAAACAAAAATAAATGATAGAGAACTGAATCAAGAAAGACAACAAAATTATACAATGGAATCGATAGAAAACACCAATAAAATAGATAGCAATAGAAATGAGGAAACAGCACAAACACAGCACATACAAAGAACAAGAATTATAAATAAAACATCTGAAGCTATTATGGACTTAACTACACCATGCCTTCCACAAATATCAAAAAGTACCACACCTCCAAATAGAAAACCAGGCCGGCCACCAAAAAAGAATAGGACAGCCAAGAGAGTTAAAACTGAAGATGGTAGTGACACAATACAAAATAATCAATCAAATAACTCAATAGATGAAGAAACAGAACAAAATTATGAAGACACTATAGAACAAATTTTTTTCTCAATTCAAAACCTGAAACTAAATGTAACCACCAAACATCAATTTAATGAAGTTAAAAATTGGCGGATTGAATGTTAGGGGTTTAAACTCGACCCAAAAAATTACAAAACTTAAACAATGGTTTTCACTTACACAACCGCATATACTCGGATTAATGGAGACAAAAATCTATGCTGGCTCACAAATTGATCCAGCAAAATATTTAACCAAAGAAGGCTTCTGTGCCTGTTCCAGAGACTCTTCATCACCTTCTGCAGGCACAGGCATGCTTATTTCAACAAACTGCCCTTTCACAGCTTTCAAAATTATATTCATAGATGCTAACTTACTAATTACAACTTTTCAACATAAAACTATAAACCTCAATATAATTTTGGTTTACCTGCCTATTCAAGATAGCCGAATTAACACTATAATAATGAACATCAACTCCATACTTGCAAGTACAGCAAACCCAACAATATTGATTGGTGATTGCAACATGTCATATCAGAAATTCATAGAAAAATGGCTTCACCGAATATCCATACCACTGATGAGTGGTGAAGGCTTCCTACCAATGAATACAATATTTTTTCACAATGGTCGTCATTCATCACTCATCGATCTATGCTTCTACTCCCTGATGCTGCACCACCAGATAGCAATAAAATTAACCCCCACAGCTTTATCAGACCATTCAGCACAAATAGTATCACTAAACCTCACACAAATGCAGACATCACTTCTCCCACTAACAAGAACAATCAGAGTACTACTTCCAACAACTACACCAGAATTTGTTTTCTCAGAAACATACATAATGCTAAACAAAATAAAAGATATGAATCTCAACCCCATACAACAATATCTGGCATACATAAACATTCTATCATTCAATGTCTCACATGTGACAAAAAATTAACCACCACCATCCAAATTGTTGACACTTGCAAATGAAATTCATAAACGAATAACCATGATTACACTATCACATCAAACACAGCAGTTTATACATGGTCTAACAAGGACATACAACAAAACATGTGAAACACTAAAAGAATATTTGAGAATCAAAAAAAGCAAAATATGCATAACCCAACCACATACATGGACCAGAGATTACATTAAATGGGCACTGGGAAACCCATTAATCATCAAAGTTCCAATGGCAATAGAAACAAAAGATGGCACATATATAGGACACAATATGATCCTTCCTATTTTTGAGCATTTTAAAACCAAACTCCAATCTAAAACACCACTTAAATTACACTCCAAGCTATTTGGACAAGCAGAAACACAAAAACCTTTCATAACAAATGACTTCCTGACAAAATTAAATACAATACCAAATGCATGCTATCCAGGAAGTCCTGGAATACCATTATTCATACTAAAACACCTAAGTAAATACACAGCACAATATCTGTGCAACCTAGCAAACCACCTATCTCAAGAAATTCAGGATGTGGAAAGAGTTCATCCCATTGCAATAGTGCCATTCAACAAAAAAACTAAAACTACCCCATCCCTCACAGAACTCAGACCAATTTCCATGGAATCTTTGCCAATAAAAATTCTTGGAAAAAGTAATAAAAGAAACAATAGAACCACATATAATGCCACTGATATCAGAAGTTCAATTTGCCAAAAGGAACTCCTCCACCATTCAAGCAGCAGCATTATTCAAAGCAATCCTGGATTCAACAAGACAGAAAAAAAATTATAGTCCAATAGCAGTTCAACTAGATATCGAGAGTGTTCGATGGAGTAGACATTTCCATATTGCTAGACATGCTTGGAAATACATCTATCCCCAAGACACGTCTGTACATCATTGCAAATCTACTTCTCAACAGAGAAATACACATAACATTAAATGGGAAAAATTCTCCATCATTTGTTCCCACCCAATCCATATCCCAAGGCTCTCCTCTCAGTTCACTGTTATTTATTCTATATATTAATCCTTTAATAGAAAAAATCCAAAAAACATTTACCGGCATTCAAGCACCTGGCACTACACAGTATATAGCTTGCTTGGCTTATATGGATGACATCACTGTTTTTCTCAATTCAAAAAAACAATTACCACAATTACAAAAAATTCTTAAAGAATATACGCAACAATACAAATTGAAGTTTAATCCAGAAAAGACTACTGCTTGGTCTATGTTTACCGGAAAACCATGCATGTCCATTTACAAAGCAAAACCAACATGTTTTTTAGGATTCCTGTTTCATCTGTGAATAACTGGAATGAGGTGTTTAATCCAAAATAGATTAAAAGAAGAAGGACAACGCATTGTCACCTCCCTATCAAAAACATATCTCTCTATATATTCTAAGGTCCAGCTAATAAATCAACTTATAATGACAAAAATAACATATTATTTACCAATAATAAAATTCTCAAAAGCTTTCAAAGCAAAGATTAAAACCATCTGTAACCAACTTCTATGGTCAAGAAAAGTGGTTGCAATATCAACAAAAAGACTAAATCAACCCCTTATTAAAAATGGTCTAGGTTTGCACAATATTGACATTTTTTATACACAAAAATTAAGTAATCTAGTAATTTCCATTATGAATCAATTTCCAAAACTTAAATGCTTAATTCAAATTACTCCAACTGACAAACCACCTCCAACAGGTCTATATATATCATCAATCATCCATCAATATAAAACAACTTTTAACAGAACAGAGCAATATACACACAAATATTCATATTGGAACATTCACTAACAAATTCAACAGGAAAGAGACCTAAACAACAATAACACAATACTCTGAATAAACAACAGAAAATTACTACATGAATACAAAAAAGTGGTCACTAGAACCCAAATTTTT